>OX402589.1:19781224-19871064 GCA_948098905.1 Tiliacea aurago
GCATACCTATTGCAATTTTTATATTTTCATCAACAAGTCAATCATTTGCATTCAGAAAGTATAATTTGGTGAAGTGGAACAGATGAAGAAGGCCACAGATGGCCACCGGAACTTCTCAGTGATACGTAATTCACGGGTGGCGATGAGATATCTGGATTAAGATAGTTAAGCGAAGCAAATTTAAATAAATAGTTCTGATCAAAATGGTACCATCGAACTGATCTGATGATGAAGCCGGATGGTAGGCACTGGTACTCCGTTAAAAAACAATGTATCCTACCCGTGTTTGGTCTTATTGGAATTGTCATGAGATGCACTCTGGCTATAAATGATTTTTAACCGACTACGAAAAAGGAGGAGGTTCTCAATATATATATTTATATCTAGCCATATGTACATATAAAAGGAAACCGTGACTGATTGGTCTATCAACACAGCTCAAACCACTGAACTGAAATTTGGCACGTAGACATCCGCTAAGAAGGGGTTTTTGGAAATTTTACCTTTAAGGGTGGAAAACGGGGGGTTTTGTTTGCATGAAAAATCTTATTCCTAGAGTTAATAAACTTGAAACTTAGACGAATACTTACGTAAGTAAATTATAAAGTTTATATTTTTTTGTTAACTTAATTTCAACGGATATCCTGTCAAAGCTTGTATAGAAGAATTTTAAAGCGCTGTCCGATCAACTCAAAACTCAGTATTTATACTTAAGACCAAAAATGAAGAATAACATGTATCAGGGTTTTTCGAAAATCTACCCATAACGGGGTGAAAAGGAGTAGTCAATTTTACAAGAGAGGATTTTACTACGTGGCTTGATTAACTCGGAAATTGGTATAACCTTTATGTCAAATAATGGAAAAGTCTCAAACCACTTTAAAAATTAACCTCTTTGGGGGTGTAAAGGGGGATGGATACAGTTTGTATGAAAAACATCATCTTTCTAACTTGAAACTTAGCCTGAATACTTCATCATCAGTCTCCTGCCCTAATCCCAATTTATTTGGGGTCGTCGTAACATGTCGAATTACACTATAGATTTAATACATACAAAAGGAAACAGTGACTGACTTACTGACTGATCTATCAACCCAAAGCTCAAATCACTGAATTGATTGGGCTATTTGGCACACAGATAGTTATTATGACGTAGGTACCCGCTAAAAACAGATTTTTGAAGATTTAACCCCTTAAGGGGTGTAAAATAAAACTTCCTGTCTCTGTTGTTTTCATAGCAAGTAGTATACGAATTGGTGTGGGGTAGGTACCACTAAAAAGTGAAAAATAAAAAACTTTTTTACAAAAAAAACAACCGACTTCCAACAAAAACACTAAAAAGTGAAAAATAACTTTAATTTCGGAAGCACATAACATAACATCATGCCTTGTTTCCTCGAAGGGTAGGGCAGAGGTGTATCTGTACCCACATTTAATATTATATTTAATTAAATTTCACACTTTAAAAGACACTTTTGACTTTTTAGTGTTTTTGTTGGAAGTCGGTTGTTTTTTTTGTAAAAAAGTTTTTTTGTTTTCTATTATACTCTTACACACGTTGTCTACATCTCTTTGTCTACTTTCCTATCGCAGGTATGCTGGAAGAGATTTCTTTAGAAATAAGAATCACCTTTGTACGTATTTTTCTGTTACTTTCTTTTTGTCTGTATATTATGTGTGTAAATAAACTGTTAAATAAATAAATAAATTAAGCTTCGAAAAAATATTTTCAAAACAATTTTGTCTGCGACGATCCTCATGCCACGAATTAATCAAATTATACCTCCGCGGTTCGTGTTATTTTCCATAACATTTACCTTCGCTATGTAGGTACCTAATATGTACCTATGTAGGTACATAATTATGACAACATGTACTTTTAGTAATAAACATAATTAAGGACTTTGGGCCGTTTGACAACGAGCTGAATTTAGTCAAATTTAAATTGTGAGTACGTTACATGAGAGAATTAGTAATGACGTCTCACGCTGAGGCATTTTTCAATTTTTATTTTGCGAATAAAACTTAAATGTGGGTGTACTATAGATAGGTAGGAGGAATAGGTATAGGTACCTCTGCCTTGGTGGACCGATGACCTTGTGAAGGCTGCAGGTATCCGCTGGATGCGGGAAGCACAGAACCGGTCTAAGTGGAGGAGCTTGGAGGAGGCCTATGTCCAGCCCCGAGGTGGCGCCGCGTAGTGTTCCACGCGCGCCCCTATCAGACGTCGCGGGGGGGGTCAGACACCTCACCCCCCCCTAGACTTGAGGTGGCCAGCAGAGGCGGGCCGGCACTAGCCGGGGATCGTGGAAGTAATAATATATCCCAAGATCCCCGGTGCAAGTGAGGGAGGGGAACACTGGGGTGGTTTTTAGTCAGTAAGAGTCTGACAGACCCCTCCGCCCACCCCAGGGCGGAGGACAACCATGAGGATTTCCCACCCCGTGAAAAAAAAAAAAGAAAGGCCTATGTCCAGCAGTGGACGTCTTTCGGCTGAAATGATGATGATGATGACCTCTGCCTAACCCTTCGAGGAAAACAGGCGTGATGATAATTTTTATGTATCTTACGAATGAATGTGAGAATGCGTGTAGGCTTAATAGACTATACATTTGTAGACCATTTTATATTTTGTTAAGCACCTGGTACTTGCTGACAGACGTACACTGTGCTCCAATACCTAATAACACTGTTATTTGAAAACATTGTAAAAGTCAATTATTTTTAAAAGAGTAACCGTTTAGTTCCCTGCCGGCTCTTTTCCATAGGAAACGACCAATTGGAACCGTGCACATAGCTTCTGACGTTTCATAACTATGTAAAATGTGAAATCAAATATTTTGATTTTGATTTACGAAAACTTTATTTTTCTTAATTTACGGATGAACCAGTTTTGAATGTTTACTCAATCCTACAAGAAAAATCAGAATCAACATAGTCGTGACTCAAACTATGAAATAAGGAACATTTGCTTTTTCATAACTTTTTTTTTTTGGGTGGGAAAAATTGTCAAATAACTTACCTATCCAGCTCTAGGCGTAGCCGAAGGGCGTGTCAGACTGTACTGACTAAAACCCACCCGTGTTCCTTCAGATGCCTGTGTACCAGGGCCACGATGTCCCTTTCGGACAAACTCGAAATGGTGCTTTGAGGCGCGTGTGGAACACAACGCACCGTCGAACCGGTCCTGGTCCTTATCGGACGGCGAGCAACTCATCGCTCACCGTAAGCCCGTGCTTGCGGTGGCCGGGAATCAGCCTGCGAATCCCGACGCCCGGGGCTTCTTCCGCGGCGACTAGGGGCGAGAGGGCGCGAATTTTGCCTCTCCCTCACGCGTTCCAACTACTCCTTCGCGAGCATTACTGCTTCGCAGAAGGAGGTGACGGCCTCCCATGCACTCTCGCTCCAAACCATGGCCTGAACCAGGGCCGGACGCGAGAGATCGCCGCCACCGATCGCCTCCGTCAGGACACGGCGGTGCTCCGCCAAAGCCGGGCAGACCTCCACCGTATGCTCCACCATGTCCTCCGGGTGATCTACACAGTGGTAACACCCGGGCGTTCCCTTCCGCTTTATCCTGAACAGTAACCTCCCGAAACAACCATGTCCGGTGAAGACCTGCGTCAGGCGGAAGGTGAGGACGCTGTGGCGCCGCTCTAGCCACTCCACAAAGAGGGGACTTATCGCCACAATTGTGGTGGTCCCGGCGCTGGGTTGTGACTATCTCTCAATCTCCATGTCGTCATGAGATCCCGCCGGAGCTCTGTCCGCTGTACTGTGATTTCTCGGGACAGTTGAGTCTCGCCACGGCGTTTCGCCTACTCGCGCCACTCCCAAATGTACGCGAGAACTTTTGCCTCCAGATCCCATGGTGGTAATCCGCCAAGGAGGCTCGCCGCCTCACGGGAGACCGTGCGGTATCCTCGGACCAGCCTGATGGCCATGACTCTTTGGGACGCGTTCAATCAGTGCGCTGGTCGCAGCCTTAAAGAACGCGCCCACACCGGTGCCCCGTTAAGGGCCATGGACCACACGACCCCCGCATAGAGCCTCCGGTAGGAGGCGTTTGGAGCTCCTAGAGTGGGCAGACGCCGCTTCAAGGCAGCCCCGGCCCTCTCCAATCTGGGAGACAAACGTCGGAAATGCTCCAGCTTTTTCATACCCAATGTAATTTTGAAGTAAATCATATAACTTCACTGATAACGTCCCACTCAGACGTACTAGACATATTATACAACTTTGTTATCAGTGCCATCGGCCTCCACTAATTACCTCAAGATGTCACCATTCTTGCGTCTACCTGCATTATATAATGATAAATTCCCAACATTGGACCCCTTCAATACCACGCGGAACAGATTTTTAAAAGAGATTATCCAAATCCTCCGTCAAACCCCGGACACTCAGCTAACTTCGTAGTGCCAGTTTTAGTCACCTTCCATAGAGACATACATACATCATCACACACATTTACAGAATCTACACCGCACAGATACTTGCACACACACACTTTAAATATTAATAATTAAGTCACTCTCTTATTTTTTGTGTACTTCGTAGTTGGCTTAATGTTTCGAATAATAACATTTGTATACTTACTGTCAGCTGTGATGCTGCCTTATATTCAATAAATAAAATAAAACTTCACGCCTATTTTCCATGTACTGTTAGGCAGGTATACCTATAGTGCATTCACATTAATTTCACATTGATCATCTACTTCGCTTCGCTCTTGACAGGGCCAAGCAGCATGTCATCGTTGCTCGCCTAACGATCTCCTCCATCTGGTTCTGTTAGTTGACAGTCTGGTGCATTTAACGCGCAACCGTGGATTTAATTTGGTCGGTCCAACTCATCCGTGACGTCCCACGTGACCTATTACCCTCTACTCCACCCATCACCACTAGACGTTCTATGAAGTCATTATTCCATCTCGAGACATGACCAGACAACTTCAGTATTCGAGACTGTACTGATAGACGTTGTTTGGTGCCGGGTTGTATGGAAACGTTTGTACGGAATCTCAATCATTTTTCTCCAGCGCCACATTCTAGAGCGTCACATTCATTCATTTATTTTATTTTAGTAAATAAAAAAGACCAAAAAAATATTTAACATTTTTTACCGCTATTTTAAATCCCTTACCACCAAGCATTCGCGCCTCTAAAACTGTCAATATTGTAACGTGCTAAATTAAATAAATTATAATCTCCAGAGTCCCAGGCAGGTGAAATGCGGCACACCAGGGTTGGGAAAATGTGGCCAGAAATAATGTTTTGATATGTTACTCTAGGGATCTTCCTAGACGGATTTGAGGATAATACGAGTATACTACTAAATAGATACCTTAATATAATCTTTTCATGAATATATTATGAATTAAATATATTTTTAAGCATTAATTACGATCTTAATTTCCAATAAGCAAATGATGGTAATCAATGCATCTAAAACAGCAAGGTTAATATGTGAGAAGAGCATTTGCTCCGTTATATAGCCTAATATTTGTAACTAAGGTAAATTGTATTACCGAGAGACAGTAGAAGGAGCGTTGGCAGACCAACAGGCAGATGGCAGGATGACCTATAGGAGTTCGCGAGGAAGACTCGCACATACCAGGGAGCATGGCACACAATGGAGGAGTTCTATACTTAGCAATGGGTAGAACAAGGCTGCTAATGATGGTGATGATCATAAAATTGTATTGCTTCGTTGTAAGATACTTACAACGAAGTATGATAATATGTAAGATACTTACGTGTCGTGTAGACTCTCATTACCCTGACTAATATTTTAATTGAGAAAGTGAGTTTTTTGTTGTTCGATTGTTACTAAATTACGCAAAAACAGTTGGATGGGTTTGGATGAAATTCAGCACTTAGATAGATCATGACCTGGGTAAGGACATGGGTGGTTTTCCATCCTGGATCGCAGATAAAGTCGCGGGAAATAGCTGGTGAAAAAATAAATTTAAAAAATATAGTCAGTAATAGTAGTGATTTCTACATTTATATCTGTAATTCACATGGTGTACATAATACAGAGTACTAGCTGACCCCTGCCCACTCCGTTGGGCGGTAATAAACATTTTTACTTTATGACAGTCACAAATAACGTGGCTTTCTATGGGTAAAAGAATACCTACCTTACCTGCCTACCCTACCTACATAAAAAAAAAAAAATTCACATAAACCATCTACTAAATAGTCCAAACAAAGCCTAAACCTTTTTTTTTGATAGGTGAGCCCGTTCTTGAGTTATAAAATTACAACGAAAAGTGGCATTGATTTTTATAGATATAGATTATCCAGAGTACTTACTAGACTGATAGTCACTAGCCAGTGTCACTCTTATCTGACCTCTTCAGTGATTCCAGTAAATTCGTAACAAAGTTAGATGGCGCCACTTGCTGCGCTGTCAAGTATGTTGTGGGGTCTTAGGACTTGCTCGTGAACGAAGTCACGGGCAGAAGCTAGTATGAAATAAATTAATATTTGTGCTTTATTGAACAAGAAATTGCACTTAATTAAGTACCGAAAATTTCAAGCGGTTTGCTAAGAATAGATGAATTCTATTCTATTACATTCTTTGGCGATCAGACATGACTTGTAATACAGAAGTTGTCTTATTTTGAACGAGAAGTTCTACAAAATCATTTGTAGTACTAAGAGACATCAGCTGCTTACCGATACTTTTTTTGTTGCTTTCTTCCCAAGAGATTGCATAAGGTAGACGTTTCAATATGCAAAGCGGGTTCCGGCAATGAGGCTGGAAAGTTTTCGATCGATAAGAAAACGAACAGTGTGGTCGATCGATTTTCAATGCAGAGATACACTTACTAGGAGTCCCGGGAATTCGGTTTTAGCAATATTTTAAAGTAAATAAGTTAAAGGGAATGGTGAGTGTGGTGTAGGAAAAATAAAGTGTTCCATCAAGGCCTTTAGATCATATACGCTAATAATTAGCAACATTGTAAGAGGTCGTACCGAATTCTCTTTTCTTGGTCGCGTACTTCATTACTGAAGGTCGTATCCCTGAAAGGCCTTCGTGACTTTATGTATGATGTTCTTCCACTTCATTCGATTCTCGGCTTCTCTCAGGGCGGTCGCATCAGAGAGTCCATTGAGGGCCGTTACTTGATTTGACCAGCGGTTAGCTGACCGGCCGCGAGGTCTTTTCCCATCACCACCAACTCTCCAAGGTTATCTGGCTCCGGACAGGCAATATGACCGAGAATCTTTTGGTAACAGATCATGGATAGTCTATCTCTTATGCGTAGTTGTCAAAAAATAGATTGGATCGTTCTCTTGGCGGACCATGGTATGTGGAGCATTCTCCGCCAACACCACAACTCAAAAGCTTCTTTAGTTTTCCGTTGTATTATCCGAATCGTCCATGACCCTAAGCCGTAAAGAAATATCGAGAAAACAGTGTCCGTACTAGCCTCATCTTGATGACATTGGAGATCTACCGAATACCGAATTCAAATGTTCAATAATGTGATAGTACGAACGATGCTGGATTGCTTGCTCGAATATATTAGAGGTTCACAAAACGACTTATACTCTGTTTAACAAATTAAGGTTATTGTTATACAACTATAGAAAGAAAAACAAGAAAAGAAAGAAAATACGTATACGTATAGGTGAATGTTGTCTTTGGGATGGCAATAGTAATCTCGCATGGCAATGTATCATTTTCGATACATTGCATTTACACTCATCAACTCATATCGGAAACAAGAACCAAAAAAAGATTTTTATTTTGTGCTAAAACATCTAATACTATTTATATTATTATTTAAGAGCCTTTCATCCAGGATCTCGCTGACGATAACATAAGTTTTATTTTGCCTTCGATACCATATTTCACCGTTTATCATATTGAGTTGTCGCTAGTGAGTTATTGTGATAGATATTCATATATTTATTTGTATTCAATAATGTTTATTTTATAATATGTATAACATAATCTTTGTGTCGACACACGCTGATTACACACATTCTTTTGATTCTACCCATTTTAAAATTTGACATTTAATGTAACGTAAACCTAATGTAATAAAAAAGTAAATCAGCCTTAAGAGCGTTTACACCTTACGGCATTTCATACAAACTTTCAACCCTTGTTTTTCGAAATGACTGAACTGATTTTAATGAAACTTCATACGCATAAGTAGGATATAAAGGTTTAATTTTAACATTTTCGAAATGTCTTATTTAAAAACAGATAACTGGAAATCTCTAATTCTATGGAAAATTTTAAATCGGTTTAATTTGGCTGTAACACTATTTTTCAAAAATGTTTTTAACTAACTTTTTAGACCTTTGTATCCTGCTTCTAAACCAAGGGCTTGAAAGTTTGTATGAAATAACGTACGTCATAAACGCTCTTAATTCTCGTCTATAATAAATATTATTAGGTAGTAACATAGATTGCTGTCTTATTGTTATAGCACTAATATAACATTTATCACATAATGATGGGTCACAAAATAAACTACAAATTTGTCAACGAAAACAAAGATAAACTTTTAGCTCTCGGTTGTAAAAACTTTTGGATATAAAACTTTTCTCCCGTCAAAACAAAATGAATCAGATCGACTACATTTTTTTTTGTTATTTTATTTATTTATTATTCTGAAAGCGTGATTAAGAAGGAGCTCGTGGCTAAGTATATATATATATATAACAGCCACACGGGTCGTTCCATCAGGTTAAGCTATATTTTCCGTAGTCGGTCCGTGGATGGGTGACCATCTTTACATACCGAGACTCCTTGCCTTGGAAATCACGTTAAACCGTTGGTCCCGGCTGTCATTCGTGGATTTTTGACAGTCGTTACGGGTCGTCAGAAGCCCGGCAGTTTGATAACCAGTCTTACCAAGGGGTATCGTGTTACCCAGTAACTGGGTTGTGGAGGTCAGATAGGCAGTCGCTCCATGTAAAACACTGCATGGGGTTATACTGAAAGCCGACCCCAACATAGTTGGGAAAAGACTAGGTTGATTGATTGACTGAAAGCGTGATTAAATCTCTGATCAGTTGATGAGTGAAACCCACCCATATTTCTTCATTCGCCTGTGTGCCAGGGCCACGATATCCCTTTCGGACAAACTCGCAAACCTGGCAGGCATTGGCCCTATCGGACCCCATCAGTTGGTGCTTTGAGGCGCACGTGGAACACAACGCGCCGTCGACCCAGGCCTGGTCCTTATCGGACGGCGAGCTACCCATCGCTCACCATCCGCAGGTCCGCGCCTACGGTGGCCGGAAATCGGCTTGCGGCTCCCGACGCCTGGGACGTCTCCTGCGACGACTAAGGGCGCGAGGGCGCGAACCTTGCCTCTCCCTCACGCGTTCCGCCTCCTCCTTCGCAAGCATTACTGCTTCGCAGAAGGAGGTGACGGCCTCCCATGCACTCTCGGTCCGAACCGTGGTCTGAATAAGGTCGGACGGAAGACATCGCCGCCACCGATCGCCCCCGTGAGGACACGGCGGTGCTCCACCCAAGCCGGGCAGAACTCCACCTTATGCTCCACCGTGTACTCCGGGCGATTTAATTACCTGTACCCTAGCTGTCTTAACGCCCTAACCTACCATACAAACTATACCAAACGTAAATTATGTTAGTTGTACGTGCGGGAAGTCTGTTACAAGACCTACGGTAACAGACGGAATTTGGGAAGGAATAGGGGTTTGTGTACGTCGTGCGATGTACACAGAAAATGGTTTTCTCAATGCCAATCCTACATACTCATAGGACCGATGATGGCTAAAGGCTTCTATATACCGGGGCTACTTGTCACGCGACGCGACACGACACAAAGGCACCGCTCGTCCCGCAACACGCGGGGCCTTTGTGCCGTGTCGCGTCGCGCGACAAGTCGCGCTGGTATGTAGAAGCCTTTTAGGTGTCTTGGCCACAGTAAGAGAATTTATAGGAGATGAATCCAACTTGACTCCAGCTTGTTGACTGATTTATAACAACAATTAACTTAATTATATACAAATTTTGTGGTCAATACACATTGATACCTATTTACGAGTATATTGTTGTGTGTGTATCGAGCTGATGAAGCAAAGATCAGTAGGTCAGTTCTTAGTGCTGACGGTGCGATGCTATTGTTTCTTCACGGTTGAACACCCACGTTCATTGCGATATTTACGTTGTTGAGCAGACGAATATTACAAAACTGTGAAGCAATGGATTTGGAATTTCCTTCAAAATCCTTAGATTGTAATTGAAAGTGTGTTTAGCAATTAGGGTGCTGTAATTAATTGCACGGAGCGATGTGAACACAGATCATAGAAAGACAGGATGTGAACACAGATCATACTATCTTTTATGATCTGTGGTTGTGAATGTGATTGGTTTATTTGACGTATTTATGGTCAACCCATAGAGCACTAGTTTTTAGTTGATCTGTGGTGCTTTCCCGCCAATACCCACAGAAAAAGCCTTGTAGCCAATGATATTATATTAAACAGGTATGTTGTGAGCGCACAATCGTGAAGACTCGAAAACGTCCTAATTGGGACGTATTTGTTAGTCTGTGATGCCAACATTCGGTTATTGGTGGCCAGAATAATGTATGTTTCATTCACGCGCAATTGACAACACTAGCTGTCTCTTTTTTTCTTGTTGTTTCTATCAAGCCATCTCTTTTCTATCATTATTACTTATAGTGAAATGTAAAATGAATGAAAAGTGGGTATGTGTGCTGCCGCTGCTGCGCGGAACACTTTTTTCGGTTGTTTTGTGAGTGTATAACATGATATCTGTTTATTATAATATCATTGCTTGTAGCCTTGTTGCCTAAAAACGGACCTCGTAAAATAAAAATTGTAAAACTGTGATTCCCGGGTTTTATGTACACCAGTATATCCCCAAAGATATAACAACTACAGTGACCATACATTTTTATTTTCATTTTTCTAATAAACTCAAACACAACACGCTAGCTTGCTTACCCTACATACGAGTAACACGGCGCAAAGGAGCTCAAGATACATCAATTTAGCTCGTTCTGAAGGATTAAAATCAGTTGGAACTGCCCCGTTAGATTTACAGTCGAAACGAAAGTTCGTTTTGTTGGAGAAAAGAAAATGCTTTTTATTTTGAGCAAGTTTATTTTCTTGTATTAGGTTGGATTTTTTTTTCAGAGTTGAGTAAACCTGGGTGTTCCTTTATGGTTCTTTTTCTTAAGAATATACCTGGAACTCTATATCTTGTAGAGTTTTCATAAATTTGTTAGTTTTTATTATATAAAATACGTATACGAATCAGAAATGAAGAGATCCGCAGGCGAACCAAGGTAACCGACATAGCCCGAAGAATTGCCAAGCTTAAGTGGTAGTGGGCAGGGCACATTGCTCGGAGAACTGATAGCCGATGGGGCCGAAAGGTTCTGCAGTGGCGACCGCGTACCGGAAGACGTAGCGTTGGAAAGCCTCCTACAAAGTGGACCGATAACCTTGTGAAGGCCGCAGGTATCCGCTGGATGCGGGAAGCACAGAACCGGTCGAAGTGGCGGTGCTTGGGGCAGGCCTATGTCCAGCAGTGAACGTCTTTTGGCTGAAATGATGATGCTGACGTATACTGGATCATCCTCGTTCCTCTCGGTTAAAAAGCAGCATGTGTTCTGGTAATAATTAACTGAAATCACCAAAGCCATGGCGATTATGAAGAAAACCGGCCAAGTGCGTGTCGGACCACGCACAATGAAGGGTTCCGTAGATGAATTAATCCCAAGAACAAACATAACATAGTATTTAGTTGTGTATGTAGTTTAAAAACATGTACATTCCAACTGCAAATGTAAGTTTGTACGCACAATATTAAGTTGATGTTTTTGTCATGTTATTTTAAGACCATAGAATTGTTATAGATTTTTCTATATCCCATAATCTATAGTTTAGTTTTAGGTTCAGTAGTTTCGGAGACAATACAACGGTCAATGTTCATCTATCTTATTAACTTTAATGCTACTTATTTAAAAGATATAAAAATAAATTACTTGAGACACTCACAGAAAGCCCTTTCATTTCATATTTCATACGGTACGGCACAGTACGCAAACCTTTTTTTTTTAATTTTCTTGTTTTTGCTCCAACAGTGAACAAAACAATTTTGAATAAGGGGTTCGCCCCTTATTCAAAATTCATTTATGTACGTTACACGTTCATGTTTGGGTCACTGAAATTCATATTTGAACCAAATTGCAACATAATCAGTCCAGTAGATTCGAAGCAACTCGGCTGTGACAGACGAACAGACAGACAGTGATCCTATAAAGGTTCCGTTGTTCCCTTTTGAGATACATATGCTCAGCAGTGGCCGGTTAACTGGAATAAGGTCTCACCCTTTTACACGAGATTTAAAACATAGTAACATACACCGTGTCCCAGAATTAACGCACAAGCTCTTAAGGGTCATTGTACTCATCATTATGAACAACTTTTACTATATGGGACCAAACCTGAAATCGCGAATAAAAATCAGCTGTATCCTACATTTATGTTCGAGTAACTCGTCAAAATGTTGGGAACAGTTGATGATTTTTTTACGATTTCAGGTTTGGTCCCATATTAAAAGTTGATCATAATCAAATCAAAAATCAATCAAAAATATTTTTATTTCACATAAGCCTACATGGGCACTTATGAAACGTCAGAAGCTAGGTGCACGGTTCCAATTGGTCGTTTCCTATGGAGAAGAGCCGGCAAGAAACTCCACGGTCACTCTTTAAAAAAAAAAAAAAATTGGTTTTTACAATGTTTTCAAATTACAGTGTTAATAGGTATGAGAGGAAAGCGTAGGCCCGTCAAAAGTACCAGTTACTTAACAAAATAGAAAATCGTCTACAGATCTACAGTCTAATAAGCCTACAACGTCCTCACATTGACAAAATAAAACAATATAAAATATGATTAAAATAATAAAAGTTAGAACCTTGTTGAAATTTAAATTGTAGGTAGGTATAATAATGTTAAGTAAGAAAAAAATTATGTCAGTGAAGTTTGTAAAAAAGGTTAAAATTAAATTTAAAAAATAACTTCGTAATTTGGGAGCTGTTAATAGACATTTACATAGTTTTGCCGTTAATGAGGTACCAGGGAAGCCACATGTACAGAAGGAATTAATGCCAAACTTCCTTGTCTTCAACGTAGTCCTTAATCTTATAATATGATTTTTTGATAAGGGCACATTTAATGTGCGTTTTGAACTTTCCATCACTAAGTTCTGTAACCGATTGTGGCAACTTGTTATAAAAGCGGATACTGTTTACAAGAAATGACTTGCTTGTTTTAGTTAATCTAAATTTGGGTATCACAATTTCATGTTTACTACGTGTATTTATATTATGGAAATCACTTCTTATTTTGAAATGTGCTAAGTTTTTGCGAACATATAAAATACTTTCTATATGATTAGATATAAAGAGAAGGCAGAGTTAGTACATCAATTTCTTTGAATTTGTTTCTAAGGGACTCACGAGGACCCATTCCATAGATCGCGCGGATTGCCCTCTTTTGTAAAATGAAAGTTGAATCTACGTCGGCTGCTGATCCCCACAGCAGAACGCCATAAGACATAATACTGTGGATGTAAGCAAAGTACACTAACCTAGCTGTGGCTATATCTGTCAACTGCCTTATTTTTCTTACTGCATATGCAGCTGAACTTAATCTACCTGAAAGAGTTCTAATGTGGGCACCCCACTGCAATTTGGAATCTAGAGTAATTCCTAGAAATACAGTTTCCGTAATAGCATCTAGCTTCTTACCATCAAGTTTTAAATTAAGACCTACTTGGGGTACATTTGGTAATGAGAACTTAAGACATTTTGTTTTGTTCGCATTAAGTAAGAGATTATTAGCTGCGAACCATTTCAAAAGAACAGCCAGACTATCGTTGACGCGTAAGACATCCGTATCTTTTCTATCTATTTTAAAAATAAGAGAAGTTTCATCAGCGAATAGAATTATATCCGATAAGTTAGCCATAATGATAGTACAATGACCACTTAAGAGGTTGTGCGTTAATTCTGGGACATGTTGTATACATAAATTATACGCCTGCCTGCCCCTTAAGGGAATAGAGGTGTCATCTATGAATTTTAAAGAAAAAAAGAACAAAATAAGGTTTCACGCCCCTAATCTAAGTTTAACAGTTTTCAGGACAGGTCCCAATCAATCATTTTGGACCAATTCGTCGAGTTAGCCAAACTGGAGCGTGTCGACAGCCTGTGATTCTGTTATAGAGTTGTTTTTATGCGAGAACATAATATAGGACACTTTAGTTTATCATCGTTTATCATAGGTGGAAGTTGAGTTGTGTTTGCGTAGAATCAATCTGCCTAGTCTGTGTCAGTTAGGAATTGTCATAGTAAGTCATATATTTAATTTGATAAGCGTTAGAAATAATTTTATGTAGGCATATTTTTAAGTAGTTATTTTATTAATTTTTGTTTTCATCCTAGCAACACTGACTCGCTCGCCGCCCCGTTGCGTCATCCGAGAAACGGATGGTGGATTTGTCAAGCGCGGACGCAACGGGCAAGCAAGAGGTCTGAGTCAGTTTTTGCTGCGAAAGTCATGTCGAATAGACGAAAAACAAGTGACAAATATAATTTACACGAGTTTATAAATGCGAAAATTGTGGTAAGTGCTGTTTGAAATAATTAGGTATGTAAACTGCTTTAATAGCAAGTAATGAACGTTAACAACAAATGATATTAGTGTTGTCATTATTCTTTATGTTCAACAAAATAAATTCCCGAGAATCAATCTGCCCAGTCTTTTAACAACTCTGTTGGGGTCGGCTTCCAGCCTAACCGGATGTAGCTGAATAGCAGTATTTTACATGGAGCGACTGCCTACCTGACGTCCACAACTGGGTAACACGACATCCCTTGGTGAGACTGGTTGTCAGACTTTCGGGCTTCTGACGACCCGTAACGACTGTCAAAGCTCTATGAATGTCAGCAGCGACCATCAGTTTAAAAAAATATTGAATGTCAGTTTACTTTTCTGAGGTCGTGTTTGTGTTGTGAAAATAAAATTAGTGAAAAGTGCTTATAAAAGTGTAATAAACATGAGTAAGTGGATACATTTTCATTTATCTGTTGTTAATACATCATTGTAGATAATAATTACACGAAATTGCATCATAAAATTCTAATTTTTGAACAAAGAAAAGTTTCGACAAAAATCCGTTCTATCGTCGGAATTTGGACTTATTTTGTGTTTTATCGACTGCAAATAATCAATAATAATCATAAAGAAGTGCTTGAAACATCGTTTTAGATAATATTTGCACTAAATACTTGTGAAAAGTTTCAAAATATCATATGTCAAAAATTGCATCATAATTGTTAAACTTTGGGGTTAAATATCTTTATTTCTTACCACAAGAATGAGTAAGTGTTAAATTAATATGACAATATAGTTTCCACTTGTGCATTTATCACAATTATTAAAAAAAAAAAAAAAAAAAAAAAAATATAATAAATAAATCAATTAACCCCCCCCTTTTCTTCAAGAAAATCTTTTATTAATTAATTATGGTGGTATTTTTTTACAAGATATAGGTAGCTATCAGTCAATAAAGGTTTATGTAGTATCTTAGTAACATTTTTGTATAAGAAACTACTCGGTGTTACTCCGATGTGAATTTTCAAAGTTTCAAAGATATCATGAGGCCGGCCTCAAGTGCCATGAACTTTGTGATTTATTATTACAACAATGTTACATAGAACTCTCAAAGAAATGCTGTTGTTAGATTTCTTATCTGTTCATAATGTAACTTGCAAAATTTTGTGTAAATTGATACAATAGTTTTATCAGAAATAGCCATAACATAAGACCAAAATGTCGGGGCTTATGGAGAAATTTGACACTTTGGTATAACCTGATGTGCTGGCGACTGTACCTTGACAGTGTTGCCATATTGGATATTATAATTCGGTATTAAAATAATACATTTAAAAACAATTAAATCCAAACTTCCGTAATAATCGATAAGTTTTACTAAAAACCTTAATTTCAATGAATGATTATTAATTAAATGTATCTTTGTTAGAAATTAAAACATGAATTTGAAACAAGCTAACACTTATATCATTACACAGTATCTGGGCCTCAAGTCTGCTATTACAATAGTGTCAGAATGGTCGATCATTGATTTCATATTTGTTGATTTTGACAAGTTTGGTAATATACTATTATAATGGCGGCATTATGACTTTCCAATGGTTGGCCACTGACACTACATTGAAAGAAATTGCATTTATTGGTAATCTCGTACATAATGACAAATGAATGACATTTCTACTAATGGGTTTTATAATAATGGCAATACGACAATGCCATTATAAGTAACACAATTCTATTACGGGAACATTGACCGACCAATGATCGACACTTATGAATTTAGCAGATTACGAACTTTTAGCAAAATGACAATGGGATCGTGTTGGAATGACTGAATTTATAAAAATAGCAGACTTGGGGTCCTGGTGGCAGGGACATCCACGCACCACTGGTTACCATAGATTCAGTGCATGATTTTGAACTCCCCTGTAAATACAGTTAATTTAAAATAAGCCAACCAATAACAGCATCAAGCCCTCCGCTGAACAAACTAGTGCATTCAAGAACATTTTCTCATATTTCCACATCAAGTGCTACTATTCACTGCTGCCGGATAAAAATTCAAATATCTTACTACACACAAAAATTTAACTCATCACACAACTTTACAGTTCAAATTGCAGTAACATAGTCGTTCAGCTACGCCCTTCTTACATAACCAGCGTTCCGCTATTACAATTTGTATTGTCACATCGAACAGAAATCTTTTACGGTTGACTAGGGAGTTTGAACTTTGTAGATAATGCAATTAAGTTGACTGTTAAGTGGCAGAGTGGTTTTCCAAACAGCTCTCACGGGCTTGATGCAGAAATTGCATACCTCATATAAAATCTAGTTTCCAAGTACTTATGGTTGGTCTTTGTAATTCTATGTAGTTTTTATTCATGCATTGCATGTAGAGGAGATAGAAACATTATTTTAATCCAGGAAGAGACTCACCTGCCACGAGTCTCTTGATGCTAAGAAAAGTAGTTTGCCTTGTTCTATTTTCACTCTCTTTCCCCAATATTCTACCCAATTGTCATGTTTTTACTAGGTACTTACCGCTACGACGAAGAATCGAAGTACTTACAGGTCTTCAATCACTATGCAAAATAGACAGACAGATTCTTGACAATGATAAACTCAGTCAAACAGTTCACATCAAATCAAATTAAAATATTTTAAATCACATTAACCTACAGGGGCACTTATGAAACGTTAGAAGCTAGTTGCACGAATCCAACTGGTCGTTTCCTATGGAGAAGAGTCGGCAAGAAACTCCACGGTTACTCTTTTAAAAATAATTGGCCCTTACAAGTTTTCAAATTACAAGGTTCAAAATACAAAGGTTCCGTTTGGTGCCGGACGTGAAGAATAGCACCATCCCATTTCTTTCCATGGGTGTCGTAAAAGGCGACTAAGGGACTTACTATAGAATGGGCAGCAGCGTTATCTATGCATTTTTAAAACCATACTGTGATCGCCAACCCGCCTGCCAAGCGTGGCGATTATGGCAAATCCCCCCCCTTTTTTTGGGGAGGCTTAAGTGCAGCAGTGGACGTCTTTCGGCTGAAATGATGATGATAATGACAAGTTTTCAAATTACAGTGTTAACAGGTATGGTAGGTCAGTGTAGGACAAGTACCAGGTACTTAACAAAATAGAAAATGGTCTACAAATACAGTCTATTAAGCCTACACAACGATCTCACATTCACAAAATATAAAATAATCTGTATAAAAGATGAATAAAAATAAAAACCTTTTAAACCATATGACATGATTGCCATTACAACTGTAACAAATCTGATTTAATATTCTGTCAAAGTCAAAGTCAAGTCAAAGTCAAATTGTTTATTTCAAATAGGCACATAAAAGGCACTTTTGAACGTCAATATTTACAAAAAAAAATAGAATTGATTCTAGTCGCCCCTTCCAAAATGTAGTTTCGTATGGAGAAGAATGGGCAAGAAACTCCACCGGTACTCTTTTAAAATCTTGTACAATATTTCTATAGGTACATATTATATGTGAAGACGATGCACCTAGAATAAAATTACTATACCACAATAGGTAATAAAAAGAGTTAAGAATGAAGCAATGACAGATAAATTAATTATGTGATAGAACATGGTGCTCACATATTTACAAAAATTGTAAAAAATATTTACGATTTCCTAAAAAATAACAATAATATCAGTGTGAGTTAAGGTAATCACAGAATTTAAAATAAATGTCATAAAAATAATAAATTATACAATTAAAATAGCAACCTGTTTGATTTTGTCTGTCCAGTCTCCACTCCAGTTAATGTCAACACCAACTTTGCCTGGGCCAATCAGCTGTCCCTATACGCTTAGAACGTGTACATACATCCTCACACGTAATATAACAAAGAGTACCTACAAATGCCAACAAAAAAAAAATGCCATACCTACAAATGGTACTACCACATACAAAGCACATAATGTATTGAACAGGGGCAAATGGTCCGCACTCCCCGCTATTAACACTATAGCACTCATCTAATTTCACGCCTCGATTGTACCTACTGATAGGGTTGTCAATCGACACAAGTTCTTGGTTTGATTTTTCATTATTAGAGTTTCTTGTGTCGTAAAAAAGAAAATGTCAGGAGGAAAGATTACCAAGAGTATTAATAACCAATAAGAAAGCAATAGTGGTTGTTTGCTAACTGATAATTCACCATTATCATCATCATAATCAGCCGAACGACGTCCACTGCTGGACATAGGCCTCCCCCAACATTTGGGGGAGGTTGCCATAATAGCCTCGCTTAGCAGGCAGGTTGGCGATTGCAGTATACTGTTAAATTGCATAAAGAACGCTGCTGCCCATTCTCTAGTAAGTCCCTTAGTCGCCTTTTACGACACCCGCGGGAAGAAATAGGATAGTGCTATTCTTTACGTCCAGCAACATGTATGTAATTAAAATAAATAATTTGTAAGAGAGCGTTCGAAGTACCTAGGTACCTATTGCCAAGATATTACACTGCCTATTACACTGAAGAAATCGGCCAAGTGCGTTTCGGACCACGCACAATGAAGTAGTATGTGAAAACTAATCACGTCAAACCATGAACTACAATTTATAGACGTCAGTCAGAAAATTAAAGCTATTTGCTCATTCTAAAATGTAGGTCTCTAGTAGAGGTATTTTTCAGCTCCGATGACCTTAAGGGTAGCCGTTTTCTTAAGTAGAGACTGCGAAGCGCCATATGTAAGGGAGGGGGTCGCCCTCAGGCTAGGTGGAGCGACGATCTTCGCAGGGTGGCGGGTGGCAGCAGGATGAGAGTTGACGAGAATTGAGCTGAACGGTGTACAATTGGAGAGGCCTATGTCTAGCAATGGACTACTGTAGGCTGCTGGTGATGATGATGGTGATTTTTCAGTGTGATTAAATGATAATAAAATGATAAATGATTTATTTTCTGTAAGTAGGTTTGTACAAACACTTTTACACTCTTATTTCTCTTCTTTCTTTTGAAGTCCAGACATAATCTTGGTCAAACCAACCATGAAGACCATGTAGATTGGTGCCTGAAATGATCTTTTGATGAAAGAATCACATAGATTGAGGGGACCTGTCCAGTCAGTGCACGCATTTGTCAGTAGTCGTGCAGCTCAACTCAGAACTTAAAGAGCTCAACGATTCGACGAACAATACCAAACAAAGGACATTTGGGTAGGCCGCATAAAGACTCAAACTGCCAGACCATCATTAAAACTTAGAGAAAAAAAAAAAACAAAAACAATGACCCACATAGTCCTCACATTAAAAAAAATGGTATATAAAAACAAGAAGTAAAATATAAATAGTTGGAAAAAAAAAATATAAATCAAATCAAAATTCACTGTAAATTTGTTGGAGCAGCTCAATCCCAAGCCTTTTTGTCCTCAATATAGTCTTTAACAGTATAAAAGGCCTTCTGGCTCAGTTTCCGCTTTATAAAACATTTGAATTTATTAAGACTTAATTCTTGAATATGGCTAGGAAGTTTATTATAGAAACGTATACACTGGCGTCTAAATGAGCCACCTATTTTTTTTTAGCCTGGTTGTAGGAACAGCAAATTTGTGCTTGTTCCTAGTGTTTACATTATGGATATCACTGTATTTTTTAAACATATTAATATTTTTATGTGCATACAAAAGATTTTCATAAATATACTGAGAAGCTAGTCATAATATTAATATTTTTAAATTTGTCTCTGAGGGAATGTCTGGGGTTTAATTTATAAATTGAACGAATTGCCCTTTTTTGTAAAACAAAAATTGTCTGAATATCAGCGGCATTTCCCGACAACAGAATACCGTACGACATTACACTATGAAAATAACTAAAGTATACTAAGCGGCCTGTCTCTAAATCAGTTAAATCACGATTTTTTCTAACGGCGTATGCTGCAGAGCTAAGCTTTTTTGACAATTTATCAATATAGGGGCCCCATTGAAGCTTGGCATCCAAAGTTATGCCTGAAAACACTGTGGTATGTTCGGGTTTCAACTCTTCACCCTTTATGAGCACACTAGTTTTTACTTGTCTAACATGAGGTATTGTAAACTTAATACATTTAGTTTTTTTCTCGTTAAGCAGTAGGTTATTAACATTAAACCAGTTAACTATTTTTTCCAGGGCATTATTTACATTGTCAGTATATTAAAAACATTAGATACGAGTATGTCATGGCAAAAAATTGTGACGCCCCTAAAAGGTATCAATAATGAGACCACCCAGATTAAAACAAATATATTTCCAATGTAATTAGGTTCAGCGAACGGTATTCAACGCTAATACCAATTTAATGGTTCCTTAATCATTGGAATAATTATAAATACATAACAGCACACTGTTAACTTTTGTCGCAGCATCATGCTGACATAGGAGCCTTTTGGCCTCGCTCATGACTTTGTTTTTACTTTCATTTTACTTTGTTTTTTATTAATTGTTTTTGTTTTTTTTGTGTTTCTGAGAGTGTGTTTTAGTTAAAGACTGTCAAAGATCTATAGAGGAATGAGTAACAGGGTGGGACCAGACGGGTGTAGTGTCTGGTGGGCAACTGCCCGATGGTTGATGTCGGGACGTTGTATACATGCTAGTTGCACGGTAAACTATGCTTGCGTGATGCAGGATTTTGCGTGACGTCAGTGTGACGCGTAGTTCGCATGTGGCGATGTTGATGCCGCTACAACACCTATATGCTACATGCAACATGATGCTACAGATCCACGAATGACAGCCGGAACCAACAGTTTAACGTGCTTTCAGAGGCACAGAGGGGTCTCGATTTGAAATGGATGGTCACCCATCCACGGACTGACCTCAGCAAGCGAAGCTTAACCTTCGTTCGACTTGTGCGGCTGTTAGTATTTAGCCACGAGACTTCAGAGGACACTAGTATCTTTCTCTCTCTAGTTATCTTTTAAACACCACAGTTAGCTTAACTGTACCCGTGTCACAGCTATTGTCTGGAACAATGTGTTTCTTATATTTAGACGGGCGTCAGGATTCGCAAGCCGTTTTCGACCACCGTAGGCGCGGGCGGACGGTGAGCGATGGGTAGCTCGCCGTCCGATAAGGACCAGGCCCGGGATGACGGCGCGCTGTGTTCCATGCGCGCCTCAAAGAGATGTCAGCACCAACTGACGGGGTCCATTAGGACCAATGCCTGCCAGGGTTGCGAGTTTGTCCGAAAGGGAATTCGTGGCCCTGGCACACAGGCAACGGAAGGAACACGGGTGGGTTTTAGTCAGTAAAGTCTGACATCCCGCTCCGCCCAGAGCGGAAGAAGTTATTTGATAATTTCCAACCCAAAAAAAAAACGGGCGTTGGTTGATAGCTGCGACACAATTTTTAGCTTTTGTATCGTTTCTATTGTAATTGTTTTATTTTATTTTATTAATTTTACAGTAGCAATATCTACATATTACTTCTGTAAAATTAATAAAATAAAGCCAATTACAAGTTTCCACTTATAAAAAAATATGTCAATTTGTTGTTGTTCCAAAATAAAACTTTAAGTTTTTTTAAATCGAACCGGGATCGAACCCAAAACAACACCTGCACGCGCAGGCAGGTCCGGGGCATATAAACACGTTATTAAACCATTGCCTTAAAATACAGTCCACTCTTTTCTTGCTCCCTGCGTCTTCGTCGTCTGCGTATGCGTCTTATTTCCGCTGATTTATACGTAATCATTGGTTATAATTTATTTCATTTTATTTTTTATTTAGGAATAACAAACAGCTACATTATGCAATATTATAAAACAGAAAAAACATAAACAACTTAAGTAATACGAGTAATGTAGCCCACAGCGCTGTTCACCGATTACCATAAATAAATAAAACCTTAAAATCACTAGGTGGTGAACTGTACATTACACTAATATTATAAAATTAAAAAAAAAATAAAATTGATTTAAAACATTAACAACTAGTCCATGAGTTTAAGTGTCTCATACAAAAGGCTGCGATACCTTTTCAAAGAGCATGTCAATATATATGTATATATGACGGAGAAAGGACCTCCGTAGTGTTTTTTAAAAAGTGTGACGTCACACTTCAGTGACATCAGTGACGTCAGCATAGCTGACGTCACTGATGTCATCTTCATGGTGATTACTCATCTTCGGATTTCAAATGAAACTTCACGACTTGTTTCTAGGCTTCGTTTATTTAACTGACAGCGTAACGACGTCACAGAGAGGTCCGCACTGTCGAGCGGCTCGAACAAGAATGAATCCAAAGCTTTTTTTATTTTTTTGATAAGGACGTTTTTGCAGGTGGCTCCGGAGTGCCTTTGCTGCTTCACCGGACATTGGCGGGGCCTGAGGGGCCTCTCGCCGGGTTAGTATTTGTAAATATGATTTTAAGTAGCAGGCCTAGGGGCGCCCCCTAGTGGGACTCGAACCTCGGCCTAGGGCGCTACTGGTTACTGAGCAAGAGGGGACTTGCAGCATCGAATTATTATTAGGGATAATATTTGTAACTACTTGGTCCGCACGGGCGGGCGGGGGCAAGGGACGGTGTGAGTTATTAATTACTCTATTCCGCGGAGGTATTCGCCGCCGAATACGGGATCTGTGTTTAACTATGTATGTTTTTCTAATTGACTTCATACTCTCTTGATAGAGAGTTATGTCGTCATCTTAATCTGTGAGTGCGTGTTTTGGGCGTCGTGTGTGTGAAATGCGTGAAGGGGTGTATCGGGCAGCTGCTGCCACTAGAGGGTTAGTGTGATTTGCAGCAGAATCGAAGAAGCGATGGCACGCTTTTTTGAAAAATTGCCTGATGGTCGGCAGATTTAGATCGACATGTAGCTGGTCATTGCGTACGAACCAGGGGCTTCCCGTGGCTCGTCGCATGAATCGATTTTGGAGTGTTTGTAATTTTTGTATGCGTGACGGCTCGACGTGTGCGAACACGACGCCAGCATATGTCATGATAGGGCGTACGCACGTGGTGTAGATTCGTACCTTAGATTTAAGGGCCAATTTACTGTGTGCGTTGAGTAAACAGTGGAGTCGACTGAGCGCAAAGTTGGCACGATTACGTACTGTAATGATGTGCTCAGTGAATCTTAGCTTGTGGTCTAGTGTGACCCCCAGGTATTTGGCCTTGGTATCCCAGGGGATTGCTTGGCCTGACATAGTGACGGATGGAGTGCGGGTGCGTGCATCGCTGTTTTTGCCATTCTTGACAAAAAGGACGGCAGCACTTTTGGTCGGATTAACTTCGATCCTCCATTTCGTGAACCATTGCTCGAGAGCGTCAGCTGCTGATTGGAGGTGTCGAGAAATGGGTTCGGTGCATCGGCCTGTGTAATATATGGCAGTGTCGTCGGCGAATAGTGCCAGTTGACACTTGTCATGTTTCGGAATGTCACTCGTGTAGAGCGAGAAGAGGGGGGGGGGAGAGCACGGATCCTTGGGGGACGCCGGCTCGGATCGGATGCGGAATCCAACGCTCACAGTGCGGCCGTATTTATAGTAATCGTCCTATGTGCACATTTATAGGTTAAGTATTGAACTATCTAAATTACAATTATTTTGTTAATGTTTTAAATCAGAGAAGTAGTAACATGCTGTTCAATGTAAATTTTACATCGTAATAATTAACCAAAGTTTTGTGAACTAATTTCAATCAATCAAATTATTAAACTTAATGATTTGAACTCTTATAATAGACGAACTATTGTAGTTGCGCCGATATATATATATATATTTTTTTTTATCGTTGCCCCACACAAGAATTACTTCTGTATCGCGGGTGCGTTACAAACATTTAAACTCACATACACAAACAGCCAGACCCGGAACAACTACTTGCAGGTCATACAAATATTTGTTCCGTGCGGGAATCGAACCCGCGACACGCAGCGCAGCAGTCACGGGTTCGATTCCCGCACGGAACAAATATTTGCACAAATATGTCGATGTGTTCGAATGCTTCATTGTAGGTTGCTGCCATTCGCCGAACTGGTGAACGTAGACCAATGTAAGATCGGCAGGTACCTACTGCAAAGAGTTTGCCTGCTCGCACCTGCCCTCTATGGACAGTTCTGGAGGACTACATAGCACAATACATTATTTAAATCTATACAGTCAAAATTGCCATTAACAATGTAATACAATGTTATTGCTTCTAATTGTTTACGTCTAGAGCTAACCGTCAAAAGCTTGTATTTACTGAGCAAATGGTTATACTGTAGATAGGTTTTGTTATAATTATTTAAAACCACGTTTATCGGATGCAATTTATATATTGAGATCACTACAACATTTAACAATGTAATACAATGTCATTGCTTCTAATTGTTTACGTCTAGAGCTAACCGTCAAAAGCTTGTATTTACTGAGCAAATGGTTATACTGTAGATAGGTTTTGTTATAATTATTTAAAACCACGTTTATCAGAAGCACTTTATATATTGAGATCACTACAACATTCAAAGCCAAAAACCAATCAATTCTCATATCTCATGAAACAGAATCAAAAGACAAAGCAATATTCTATATTGCACTGCAATCTCTATCACAATGAAAGTCGAACTCGATATCATGTCGAAGTTAGTTAATCGAGATCGCTAGTTCGATAGTTACGGATATACTCCCACAGACAGTTAGACGGGTAAACTTTGTAATATGTGTTTGTCTTACCCACATGAGATGAGATGAGATCTTCGGATAATATGTGGTAATATACCTGATACCTCTATGTTGCCTGTAGGGTAATAATAATTAAATAATTTTAGAACCGTTATTTTGGTTGGAGATATCAACATAAATATAGCACCAAATTGGGTTGATTCGAACTCAGACATGTACCTAAATGCTGTTGCGTCACATGCCATGTTGCCGGCTCATGTTTTCCCGACACGCAACGATAGTTGCATTGACCACGTTATGTTAAAATCAAATAAACCAGCTATTACCTTAGTTCTTGACTCTCTAATTACTGATCATGCTCCTGTTGTAGTTTTCTGTAATTTGAAATTAGATATCCCTAAATCACCTTCCCGGCAGCATCGTGTAAACATTAATGCTTGCGTAGTTGCTCTTGAGAATGTTGACTTTACTCCCGTTATGAGTTGTCAGGATGCTGAAACTGCTGCATCCACCATGGTCAAAATTGTTTCCTCAATTGTAGATGAAAATAGTCGTGATTCTGTTGTCCCGAACCGAAAACGCATTATTAAGCCATGGATCACACCTGGGCTTCTTAGGTGTATTCGAAACCGGGACAACATGTACCGCAAAATGAGCAGGGATGCTGAAAATACTACTTTAAAAGTAACCTACAATCGATATAAAAAATTTTGCAACAATCTGTTAAAGAAATTAAAACGAGAATATGAACGACATGAATTTGAAAAACATCGCAAGAACCCGAAAGCTACCTGGAATCTCATCAAAACTATCTCCAACCTTCAAAAAAGTGAGTCCTCTGCCAGTGAGTTATTATCGCTTACTCCAGATCCAACTAAATCACTTGACTCTGTCAACGACTTCTTTGCAAATGTGGGACCAAAACTGGCCGCTAAAATTTTTAACTCCCCAAACTATACCTCTAGCAACACCTCTGACTCTGGCAGTTTTGATGTCCACCCTAACTCGATGGCTATTTTTGGCACGGACAACGAAGAGATAGATTATCTTATTCGTGGCCTACGACTAACTAGTGCTGCGGGTTGGGATGGCATCCCCGCAAATGTAATCTATAGTGCTAGAAACACACTTGTCCCAGTTATCTGCCACGTGTTCAACCTTGCCCTTACATCTGGAATATTCCCAACGGTGTTCAAAAAGGCTGTTGTGCACCCTATTCACAAGAGTGGAGACAGAGACAGTGTCAATAACTACAGACCCATATCTGTATTATCAATTCTATCTAAGCTCCTCGAAAAAGTAATTAATAAACGTCTGCTGGATTACCTTAACTCACAAAATATACTCGCAAATAACCAATATGGATTCAGGTCAGGCAAAAACACAGAGGATGCCATATTAGAATTAATAGGTTCAGTAGCTCAAAACCTTAACAGCAAGGATAAATCTATCGCTATCTTCCTAGATCTTTCTAAAGCCTTTGACACTGTCTCTGTCCCCCTTCTACTCAAAAAACTGGAAAAGATTGGTATACGAGGCCTACCGCTTAATCTATTTAAGAGTTACCTCAGTGGTCGCTCGCAAATCGTCAGGATAAACAACCACACCAGCAAAGAAGCATTCCTCTCCTATGGAGTACCACAAGGTAGTGTCTTAGGACCTACCCTTTTCTTGGTTTACATAAACGAGCTCTGTAAACTTGATCTAAGAAACTCCAAAGTAATTGCTTACGCTGATGACACTGTTATCCTGGTTCGAGGCAGTGACTGGAACGAAGCTCGGCTTCAGGCAGAGTCAGCCTTGCGAGTGACTATGAGATGGCTGACACAGAATTTGCTCACCCTCAACTTGGATAAAACCAGATTTATCACTTTTAGTCCAAGGAAAGCGTCACAGCCAGCCCCATCCTTCCGTCTGACTGCTCATGCGTGCCATACAACTAGGACTGACATCTGTGGCTGTCCTGAAGTTAAGCGCACGGACTCAATAAAATATCTTGGACTCTGGGTCGACAGCGGGTTGACGTGGAGTGAGCAGATCAAATCACTGGTATCTAGGGTTAGAAAATTAATTTTTGTTTTTAAAAATCTAAGGACCTCCGCCAATTTCTCTACCCTGAGAACTGTGTACTTTGCTCTTGCTCATTCCATTTTAACGTACTGTATTTCGGCTTGGGGTGGTGCTGGTAAATGTCTTCTGCTGCGTTTGGAGAGGGCGCAGAGGGCTGTTCTTAAGGTTATGGCCTTCAAACCCTATCGCTTCCCTACCTGCGAATTGTACACGCTATGGAGGCTACCTACGGTAAGGCACTCCTTTGCGCTAAGTACAATGTTGCGTAAACATTCCAACTTGTCTTTTGACCCAGAGTTTAGAAAACATAAACGCCGAACGGACAGAGTTTGCCCGACACCAGCCGTTAAATTAGAAATTGTCCGCCGCCAGTTCATTTTCTTCAGTCCCGTGCTTTATAATAGAATAAACAAAGTTCTAACAATTTATCCATGTACTCTCCGGGATTGCAAAAGGAAAATTGATCAATGGCTTCATAATCTCACATACGAAGAGTTGGAGAATCTAGTTAAACCCTAAATATCTTTCTTCCTCAGACATGCACACCATATACACGTAGCGAGGAGTGTGCTCGTGGGGAGGTTCCACAAACACACTCTACACTTACACCCCGCAGACACGCACTACACTCACATACAACACTCCCGCATGCACAACGTAACTAACACTTAGGTACCTATTTAGTTTTTTATTATTTACTACTTTAATTGTTTATTACTTATAAATTTTACTATTTTATTTGTTTTCTCTGTACTGGAACGCTGTGTCTCCCTCTTGGAGGTGGGCGTTAATAGCTGCGACACAGTTTCGTAACTAATGTGGCTATTTACGTACGCAATCAATTTGTAAAATGTGTTTTTGTTCCAATAAAGATTTATTTATTTATTTATTTATTTAGGGGTTATATATATAGTGGTTTATTAACTGCAATGATTTGTACGTTAAAGTTTAAGTTAAATTTGTGTTTATTTCGTTGCGTCAATCGAGATCTTACCGAAACAAGTTAAGAATAAGAATAATATATTTTAGCAAATAAAATATTTTAATATAGTCGGCGTGGTGCCGGACGTAAAGAATAGCACCGCCCCATTTCTTCTCATGGGTGTCGTAAAAGGCGACTAAGGGACTTACTACAGAATGGGCAGCAGCGTTCTCTATGCATTTGCCAGCGCTGGGGCTCTGTCTCGCATAGGGTAGCAGCATTATGCTGAGCGATGGCCATTTTGCGAGAATGTGACGCATATTTTCCCTCAACTTGTTCTTTCGTGTTTGTGTTTTTTTTTTCCTTTGCGTTATGTTTACCGCAAATAAACGTATTTTCTTTCTTCTTCTTTGTTTTTTTATTTTAACACTATACTGCGATCGCCAACCCGCCTGCCAAGCGTGGCAATTATGGCAAACCCCCCCTTTGGGGGAGGCCTATGTCCAGCTGTGGACGTCTATCGGCTGGTATGATGATGATGATGATGATTTTAGCAAACATAAGAAATACAATTCATGTTACGTTATTATGATATTCAATTATTTTGTGCTCAATTTTTGTAAATAATGACTCTGATGCTAGGAAAATCGCGTATTCCACAGAGCCTAAAGACGAAGTTCTTCAATCAGTGCGTCCTACCTGTTATGACTTACGGAGCCGAAACGTGGACACTCACGGTACGGCTGGTCCATAAATTCAAGGTCGCTCAACGAGCTATGGAACGGGCTATGCTTGGAGTCTCTCTGAGGGATCGAATCCGGAACGAAGTGATCCGGCAGAGAACCAAAGTTGTCGACATAGCCCACAGAATAAGCAAGCTGAAGTGGCAATGGGCCGGCCATATTAGCCGTAGAACCGATGATCGTTGGGGTAGACGTGTTCTTGAGTGGAGACCGCGAATTGGCAAACGTAAGGTAGGACGCCCTCAGGCTAGGTTGTTCGACGATCTTCCCAGGGTGGCTGGTGGCAGCTGGATGAGAGTTGCCGAGAATCGAGCTGAATGGCGTGCAATTGGAGAGGCCTATGTCCAGCAGTGGACTGCTATGGGCTGATGATGATGATGATGCTAGGAAAATCCTGTGTTAGCCATGTATTCGTCCGCTAAGATTATTTTACAAAATTAGGGAAGCTAAAATGTGTAAAAGCACAATAGTGTGTGAGTAAGCGCGTGTGTTGTGGTGTAATGGGGAAAGTGTATGAGTGGGTGTTATGTGATGTAGTATAATAGTTAGTTTAAAAAAATGCACTATTAATCTTTATAATTAAAACTAACCTTTTTTGCGTTGATACCGAGATTATATTCGCAATATTCAGAACGCAAAACATAGAAACTGTTGTTGTCAACTGGACTTCTTACTTAAATAAAACATACAAGTATTCAATAAGTCGACAAAAATTCATGTTGTTTGACTTACCAACAAAGTTTCTACCAACGACAAAGGTGACTTGATTTCCCCACATCAAAACCCTTTTAACACATCAACTGCTCGACCTATAACTCAACTCGGATACCTTGATTAAATATTCACGTGTCGTTTACATTATGTACCTAAAGCAGTTTTACATGGTTCCACCAAATAATATTACAAACTATATTTTTAAGTTCAGTTAGGGGAAACAAAACTTATACAATATACAATCTAACAGTAAAATATTTATATTATGTATAAATATATGAAGGATAAAAAATAACAAAGGGGGGAGAGGTCATTGGGCATAAAAAAAATTATTCCGCATCGCTGTCTGCGGGAAAAGTGCCCAAAACGCTGGCAGCGTTGCCACGTTGAATGGCAAAGCTGAATCTTTGGCCTAAAAAAAGATCAGCCCGCTGGTGAAGAGTAACCAACAGATTGGCGATGTCTCGAAATACTTGATGAGCACTCGGACCCCACGGTCCTAGTGTGTCAACCCCAAACGGCTCAAACATATAGTTACCAACAAGGTTGTTATATTTGCGCCGTATGAAGTTTATTGCACGTGCAGCATCCGCCCCAGCACAACCCACCGTGCTTGGAAGACGGGATGGCGCGAAGGTGTCGACACAGGTTGCAGCCCACACCAAAGGCCTACCCAACTTCCAAGGCATTATGGTCATTCCGTCTGGCCTCTTCCCATCGTCACGTGCCATTCCACCAAATTGATTTACTTTGGTTGAGAGACGCAGTAATGAAGGGCATGCCCGTATTGAATGATTTATTTTTATGTTTAGTCTTTGTGTTACGCGTTCACCCGCTTAAGCTTCATTTCGTAAGAAAGCGGTGAATGGTCATACAAACCTAGGCTTCTGTTTTCTTGTCAAAACCCCACGCTCTTGTGCCAGCTTCATCCAGGTCACACAATAACGGCTGTCCAATTACAGAGCGATTTTTGACATCTTAATGTCAAATACGTGTGAAAATTACAGATTTTCATGACAGCCGCTGACGGACCCGCTGTCCAAGGAAAACGACGCTTTAGTGACCCATGGAAACCGTGCATTTTTCTGGCACAATAAGTTCTTATATAGCTATTTAACTAAGGGATATTGTGAGAAATTAATATTTATTATTACTATTTATTGTATTTTAGCTTTCTATTGATCATCATCATCATTTCAGCAGAAAGACGTCCACTGCTGGATATAGGCCTCCCCCAAAAGGAGGGGAAGATTGCCATAATTGCCACGCTTGGCAGACGGGTCGGCGATTGCTGTATGGTGTTAAAATGCATAGAGAACGCTGCTGCCCATTCTCTAGTAAGTCCCTTAGTCGCCTTTTACGACACCCATGGGAAGAAATTGGGTGGTGCTATTCTTTACGTTCAGCACCACACGGAACAGCTTTCAATTAATGGTATAATATTTGTTATTGGATTATTATTTACCGAGTTTACCTTTTACAAACATACAAACAACTTTACCCTGCAATGATAGTGGACAAACATGTGTGGGAAAGGGAGTCCTTTGCCCAGCAGTGGGACACTGCGGACATAGAGAGATACAAATGTAGGTGATTCAATTTAGTGGCCTCATTCTAATCGAACCGTGTAATGCCAGCTTTATAATCAGTAGTCCCTTACATTAATATGCTAAGGTGTCAAGTGTCAATCGTCCCTATTGTTTTAGAGACCCAATACACACTGATTGACCGGTCCCTAATCAATGTTATCCGAAGGCTGACCTGAATCAATGCTACCTGATTGATATCGCTTGTATTATGCAAATTAATTTCAGGTGTGGAATGTGTGAGAACCCAGGGGTTAGATTAGTTTCAACACTTTCCAAAGTGTCAGGAAATGGAAGTAGTGATTAGTGTAGCTAAATAAGGTTTGACTTTGAACAGTTTTTGAGAAACGCATGGAAATACTAAAATCGAAAGGAGCTTAAAGTCTTCATCTGGAAGAGGTAGTTTCGAGGTAAACAGGATCAAAATAACAGACGCTGAAGATTAGTATGGTACTTACCTAATAGCATAATTAGCCTTTAATGTTCCCACTGACGGAACACAGGCCTCCTCTCTGTGATAAAGAGCGGACCGTAATCCACCACGCGGGCCCAGTGCGGGTTGGTAGATGTCACATGTCTTCGATTTTTTTGTTCTAGGACATGCCGCTTTCCTCACGATGTTTTCCTGCACCGTTTTGAGAGCAGTTGTAATGAAATGAAATACACAAAATAAAGTGCCAGCATGGGTTTGGACTAACGACCTAAAACTCGTGAATCAGGGCCGATACCATTGGGCCACCACTGCTCCGCACTGCCTACTACCTACTGGTGAATTATTAACCGAGTTAAGGGCTCATTTACTCAGTAAGGTACTTCTTTCTTTGGTGTTCCGCAATGTTATAAAACATAGACATAAATTTATGGGCATAAACCAGCGCTGGGACTCTGCCTCGCATAGGGTCGCAGCATTATGCTAAGCGATGGCCGTTTTGCGTGGATGTGACGCATATTTTCCCCCAACTTGTTCTTTTCGTGGTTGTGTTCTTGCTTTGCGTCATGTTTACCGCAAATAAAAGTATGTTCTTTCTTTTCTTTTTACGTACAAATAATCTTATATATAAAATTCTCGTGTGACAATGTTAGTTACCATACTCCTCCGAAACGGCTTGACCGATTTTGATGAAATTTTATATGTATATTCAGTAGGTCTGAGAATCGGCTACTATCTATTTTTTATACCCCTAAGTGTTAAGGGTGGCTTTCCCACGGGATCTAGACTTACGCGGGTGAAACCGCGGGGCGCAGCTAGTAATATGTATAATTTCAGAATTAATGATGAAAACTTGTAAACAATAACTGGTAACAATATTTTGATTTAAAATAGTGCCCATGAAGTTTCTAGCCTGTTCTTCTCCATGGGTAGGTACTGGAGATACATCGTCCTGGCAGTATGTATTTATCTACTCAACGAGTTCTAAACAACGATGTCCCATTTTCTTTCGCACCCCCCTTGAGCTGTATGGGAGCTCCTTAAAATCATATAAAAGTATTTTTGACATTTTTTATGGCTTTGGGTCAACCAGATGCTTATACTGTGAACTTGAAGACTGACTGACTGTTTGGCTGTAAAACCTGTGTGATAGATTGAAAGATGGTTAGACCCATCGGGTACGGAACCCTATAAAGGTCGATCGCAGCTATAATATTTTGATCAAGCAAACAAAAAATCAGAATTTAGTAGGTATTTCAGAGACAAATATTTCCTGTGTCAACTTTTAAAATATAGCAAGCTGTCGCTACATTTTGCAGCCTTGCCAAACTTTATATAAACGGCATTTTCCAATGTATTCATACAAGTAATAGTTTTTGACACTCCAGCGGTATGTTCCCGATTTTTGGCATGTATTTGGGTTGGCAAGAGATTACAGCCCGATTGCAACCGTTGCCAGTTGCTAAGCTATTCATTGCAGGCCTTCAAGTGTGTATTGGTTTTGCTCTGGTTCTACTGAAGTTACAGAAAATATGAGCTCTTAGAAGGTTAGCTTTTTATAAAAAATATGGTAGGCCATTTAATACAGTCGGCGGTTATAAAATTACGTCTATGATGATTATACACTTAGTATAAATAATATATGTGAGTCTGCGAAAAACAATAAAACATCAATTAATCTGCCTAGTCTTTTCCCAGATATTATGTTGTTTTTTTTACATGGAGCACTGAAAAAATTTTACATGAAGAATGGGCAGCAGCGTTCTCTATGCATTTTAATACCATACTGCGATCGCCAGCTCGCCTGCTAAGCGTGGCGATTATGGCAACCCCTCCCAGATGTTGGGGGAGGCCAATGTCCAGCAGTGGACGTCTTTTGGCTGAAATTAATGAATGAATGACATGGAGCAACTGCCTATCTGACCACCTAGTTATTTGTTACCACGATACCCCTTGGTAAGACTGGTTGTCAGACTTCCGGGCTTCTGACGACTTGAAACGACTGTCAAAAATAGCAGCCGGGACCAACGGCTTTAAATGCTTTCTGAGGCATGGAGTTTCGGTATGTGCTGGATGGTCACAAATCCACGGACTGACCTCGGCAAGCGTTGCTTAACCTCGAAGATTGACCCTTGCGACTGTTATTATTTAGCCAAAATCCCCTCAAAAACAATAATATTTATTTATATCTAGTTCCGATGATGAAAAAAGAATCAAAAATTGTTTATTCTGCACAAACAAGACACACTTTTAAAAAAATACAAAATACACACTCATAAAAAGTAGCCAAAAATATTACAGTAAGATATGATGCCTGGTAATAACGTAAAAATAACTCTATAATATTTCAAAATTGGTTTGTTACTCATTTGCATGCAATTTTATGCCAAAGACTTGACATGGCGGAAATATGAGAGTGGTCGATTTTTACCGAAATTAATCAAAAGTTTAAGGCAACATTTAGAAACAATATATACAAAAAAGTTGTATCTTGTGGTATTTTGCTACACAAAACCACATCTTTTATTCTATGTATTTATTTGGCATTTAAAGAGCTGCTGTGTGTAACAAGTTTTTTTGTAATTCGGTGCGAAAATCTGTTTTCAAGTATGAAATTCTGTGAAATTAGTTTAACTCACATTTTACATATTTTTGAACACTGTTATCGCTGAAAATCAAAGCTTTTTTGTTATCTACTTTTATTTTAAATGTGACTTACAACTTAGCCCTTCATCTAATCGTAACGTTACAGTCTACAAGTCACCTGAAGATTGACATCAGTAAAATCAACTATAAAAACAACGCGAGCAACTATAGAAAAAAAAAAATAACAAAAATCTAAAACCTCGACTGCGTAAAAAGTGAACTTTGAAAAAGATGGAAACAAGATTTACATAACAAACTCAAACAGTCGGAGACTAACACTAGAATGTCACAATGCACTGGAGCGGGTTACGGTGTGCAACCGTAACACAGTGACACTGCAATGGATAAAAGGACACAGCGGATCACTGGGTAACGACGCAGCTGACGAACTCGCTAGGAGAGTATCCAGCGCGTCAGTCTGGGGACCCGAACCCATCGTACCCATCCCCTTTAACCAACTACGCAGGTGGCTACAGGAGTTCACCCACACACAAGCGGAGAACTGGTGGACCTCGACACCGGGCTGCAGGCAATCCAGGGAAGCAATGCCATCCTTAGGTGGCAGGCTAACCAGGCGTTTGCTACGCCTGGGCAGGAACGGCCTGCGCCTGGTGACGGGGACCATAACGGGACACTGCTCATTAAACAAACACTTCCACACAATAGGCATAACGGACAGCCCTCTGTACAGGGCTTGCATGGAGACTGAAGAAACCGTTGTGCATGTGCTCTTTGACTGCACAGGCGTCACCCAGATAAGAACGGAAACACTCGGGTCACCCAGATCCTTCACAGATATTCTATGCAGACCAGGAGACCTAATCAGCTTCTGGAGGGAGGTGGGCTGGTTGGAATAAATAACCGATGGCCGCCATGGCCCACGTACAATGGTCCACATGAAGGACTAAGTGCGGAAACCAAACCCTATAACATAGACCATGAAGTTGGAGGCCTTTATGGAGGTCTTTATTGTTTAAGTTAAGAAGATGTCTCCGACTGCATGAGATTGTTTATAATATAAGTTATATACATCTTATTTCCATCTTTTTTAGAGTTCATCTTTTACGCAGTCGAGTTTTTAGATTTTTTGTAATTTCCTTCTTTTTTATACATTTATGCAGTTGCCATGTTTATCAAAAATAACCATAATGACTTTGAAACCCTATCCAATAAATGGATCCAGGTGCTCTTAAGTCAATCAAACCAATTCTCAAAAAGTTTCCTAGGAATGGCTCCAAAAATATTCAACAAACTACCTAAATCGATAAAAGCTTCAAAAGACTTATATATTATACTTTCAAAAAAACACTCCATAGGTTCCTAATACAGAAAGCATATTATACTAAAAATGAATATTAAGAAGAAAAATAAAAACGAAGTAATAACTTACGTTTTTATTTTACTTCTAAATGTATTTATCTCTCCTCTCTCTTCTCAGATGTATTTATTACCTACTTACTTAAGTTAATAAGTTTAGATAATAACTATTGTTACCTTAACACCAATCCGTGCCCAATATGAAAACTTATTATGTCAGTATAAATGCAAAACTGCATTATTGAAAAAGAGTTTCTTCGGTAATGCTCCAAATATTTATAATAAAATACCTGACATTATTAAATCTATGCCTATAAATAAATTTAAAAACTCCCTTCAGGGGTTATTAATTGACAAATGCTATTACAGCGTGGATGAATTTTTGAATGACATTGTTATTTAGAAGTCTGATTGTGCGTTTTTATTTTTGTGTGTCTCCTATTGGTGTAATGTAACTGAATCATTGGCATTATGATGTAATTTGATTTCTGGTCTTGTCTCGATTTTGACATGATTTAATTTTATTTTTGGAATTCTTTGAATTTTTATGACATTGTGATTTTAATTTATTTCTGGTATTTGTTTGGACTATGACATTATTATTTAATTATGTTTCTGGTATTGTTTGGATATTGACATTGTTTTTTTTTTTTTTGTATTATTTGAATTTTGCCATTTTAATTTAAATTCAATTGTATTTTATTGTCTGCTTAGTGCGACTAATTTTGTACGCCATACATGGCAAAACATGTAGCTACCTAACTTACATATAAGACCTAAATATTGTACTCATGTTTTACAAAATAAATATATCTTATCTTATCTTATCTTAATTTTCATTATTTCGTTTGTTTATGTTTATTGCTAAAGTTTTAAGACTTTTACTTAGCAGTATTTTATACTGTACCTGTACTACTGTGTAAGAAAATGTTTGTATGCCTTACAGGACAGCACATAATGACACAATATTTTATTTTATTTTATTACATCATGCACCAACATTTATACCCATGTGTACAAATAAATAAATTTTAATTTTAATTTTAATCTTTTTCAAAGTTCAATTTTTACGCAGTCGAGTTTTTTGATTTTTTGTTATTTACTTTTTTATTTTACACCTTTTAGTTGGGATTATGAAACGGTAAATTATGTTATTTACCCACTTACAATCGAATCGATAACGGCCTCTTACTCACTCCAAAAGTTCGGTACAGTTTTCTTATCATTTGTCATTCCAAATAACAATAAACTTAAAATTTGTTTATATTTTTGTAATCATCTTTTAAAACCCTTAATTTTGATATCCACACGTTGGCGCATTTTCGTTTTAGATTTTTAGGGTTCCGAAGTCAAATGGCAAAAAACGGAACTCTTATAGATTCGTCATGTCTGTCTGCCTGTCTGTCCGTCCGTATGTCACAGCCACTTTTTTCCGAAACTATAAAAACTACTTAACTGTAGTAACTTGGTAAGTAGATGTATTCTGTGAACCGCAATAGAAAAAAAACAATACATTTTGGGGGTTCCCCATACTTAGAACTGAAACTCAATTTTTTTTTTCATCAACCCCATACGTGTGGGCTATTTATGGATAGATCTTTAAAAATGATATTGAGGTTTCTACTATACTTTTTTTCTAAACTGAATAGTTTGCGCGAGAGACACTTCCAAAGTGGTAAAATGTGTGTCTCCCCCCTGTAACTTCTAAAATAAGAGAATGATAGAACTAAAAAATATATATGATGTACATTACCATGTAAAATTCCATCGAAAATTGGTTTGAACGAGATCTAGTAAGTAGTTTTTTTTTAATACGTCTTATATCGTAAACCGCAATTTACCTTAGATAATAATTGTACGGAACTCTCCGTGCGAGAGCCCGACTCGCACTTGGTCGGTTTTTTTTATATTTTAATATACCCAGTAACACTCGCGCAATAAAGACGAATCTAACTACTTACATAATAATATCATTAATCAAAATCGATTCAGCCTTTGATTGTTACGAGGGGACATACACTCCCACATACATACATACACATAACCCTTATTTTGGCGTAGCCGCGTCTGGTAAAAATACCACCACTGCGCACCGTGAGGAATTTTACACTATGAAAATATACTGACACATCAAAAATATGGAATGTTCCAAATTCCAAACCATCTGGCAGCACCATCTGTTGCTGTTATGTTGTTCTTTCTGCCTAATGGCCTACTGGCAGGCCAGGCCGCAACTGACAGCGTCTAGTCCATTTTGAGGCCTTTTTGTACAATACTGTCACAATTTGTGGGCGGGCGTCGAAAAATTGACTTGCATTTTGTACACCTTTTATTTTTGTACAAATTCGAAGTGTGTTCGAAAAATGTTTGCTGTATAAAATATTGGGTGAAATTCAATTATAAAGTTGGATTTTATGTTAATAGGTGCAAAGTTAAATAAAAACGTGTGTAACTAGATAAAACTATCCATGTGTTTTAAACGGGTCATTTTTAAACGAATTTGAGAATACAAAATCTATCTATCTATATATATAAAATTCAAAGTCCTGACTGACTGACTGACTGACTGATATATCAACGCACAGCCTAAACCGCTGGTCCTAGAAACATGAAATTTGGAAGGTGTGTTCTTTGTGAAGAGTAGGTATCCACTAAGAAAGGTTTTTTCGAAATTCTACCCCTAAGAGGGTGAAATAGGGGATGGAAGTTTATATGAAAGTCTGTCAGTTTTGAAGTTCGGATCTTCAAATTTGGTGTATAGGCTGACGATTGAAAATTAATTTACACCTGTCTCAGCGTTTTTGATAATTCCACCCCCGAAGGGTTAAAAAGGGGGATGAAGTTGTGTATCAAAATCCTTAATTTTAAAAGTAAAAAACACTAAATATATTATCTAGAGTTATGGTTGGAAGCTAATGCAGCAGTGTTGTTAGAATTTCAACCCTTAAGTGGTGAAAAAAGGGATAAAATTTTATTTTTAATGAAAGTTCTTTTTAAGTTAAAATCACTAATATTTCGGCTTATGGTTGGAAACTATAGGCAAGCATCCGCTAAGAAAGGATTTTTCGAAATTCGACCTTTAAGGGGTGAAAAAGGGGAATAAATCTTGTTCCTTGAGTAAATAAACCTGAAACTTGGCACAAATACAAACCTAAGTAAATTATAAAGTGTGACATTTTTTGTTTTTGGGGTTCCGTACCAAAATGGTAAAAGGAAACCATATGGTGAGACTAACGCAAAGTTCTTTTCACTATTAAACACGTAATTTAATGACACTTTACCACTGAAGACTAAAAGTATTTACTCAAAGTTCGTATTTAGTGATTGGGCGAGTCTAGGTATTCGTAAAAGCAGGGAAAATATTTTTGAACTTTATGGCTTTACAAAATATGAATAATACAAGCTTTCATAAATATGTTGCAAAATATTCTAAAACTTACTTACTTTAAGCCTCTTTATATTAGCAATAAAATAAAATCAGCTGATGATAAAATAAAAACTACCTGGCAAATAATAAATAATGAATTAGGTAGGAAAAAAGAGCGTAATACTGAATTTAATTTAGAGACTGCACATGGGCCCATCACTTCTGTGGTAGAAATAGCTCAGGAATTTGAAAACTTTTTTGCTAATATTCCCCTTAAAAATGCCGAAACTTTAAGTTCCTCACCCGCGCTTTCTGCTGCCTTACTTAGAAAGAATGTAAAGGTATGCCCCTTGGAGTTAAGGTTTCAGCATACAAACCCCCAGGCAGTTATAAAAACTTTTAAAGATCTTAAAATTAAATCAACAGAAGATCTATGGGGCATGTCTGTAAAAGTCTGTAGATCTGTCATCAAAACCATTGAGCCCTATTTAGCTTTCATATTTAACACCATTGTGGACCAAGGAGTCTTTCCGGATCTCATGAAACACACTAAAGTAGTTCCTTTGTTCAAATCCGGAGATAGTACAGAACCCAACAATATTATAGGCCCGTGTCAATTCTGCCAGTTCTCAGTAAGGTGTTTGAAAAGTTGATGCTCAATCAAATGTTACGTCACTTCAATTAAAATTCCATCTTTCATGAACAACAGTACGGTTTCACTAAAGGTCGTTGTACCACTGACGCCGGTGTCACCCTACTATAGAACAATTCTAACGCCTGGGAGAAAGCCCAAGATGACATTGGAATTTTTTGTGACCTCTCAAAGGCTTTTGATTGCGTTAACCATGAGACACTTCTGCTGAAACTAGATCACTATGGGATTTGGTTTACTTAGATCATACCTGAAAGATAGAAAGGTTAGAGTTCACGTAAACGGCGTGAACTCTTTGGGGTCTGAAAAAGCAATGGGCGTTCCTCAAGGTTCGATATTGGGTCCATTCCTCTTTTTAGTTTACATTAATGATTTACCCCAATTACTTCAAAATCAACTGGAGATGTTTGCAGATGACACGTCATTGATCTTTAAAATAGACGTGAATAATTCTATTCTTCAGGTCCAAGATTGGTTTACGGTAAATAATTTGGTTATAACTTATAAAATAATAAATAAGAAATAATCGGGTAAATAATTTTTCGGGAGAATTTTACTGCGTACCTTGAATAACTCAAAAGTACAATATATAATGTAAGAATATATATATATACATCAATTATTATGTAAGAACAAAAACAGTATAAAAAATAAACAAATGAAATGGAGGACACGTTTAATGAACAAGTATGTACGAAACGAAGTTGGTATTTATATGCTATCTATATTATTATCCTCCGTAAAGTTGTAAATCAAACTGCACTCCTATCTGCTTACCACGCTTACGTTGGTTCCAACTAAGATATGGCATAATGTTTTGGCGGAATACTGCTGATAGAGAACTTTTTTTTTTTCGACATTCACGCGGGCGAAGCCGCGGGCAAAAGCTAGTTAAAGTATAAAATTTTACAATTATTCTTAGAATTGTAAGAATTTTATACTTTAATTTTGTCTGTCCCATTTTTTATCGTTCGTTTATTCATAATTTCAGCCAAAATAAATGCTGGAAATAGGCCTGCCCTCAAAAGGAGGGGTTTACCAGAATCGCCACGCTTGCAAGCGGGTTGGCGATCGCAGTATGGTGTTAAAATGAATAGAGAACGCTGCTGCCCATTCTCTAGTAAGTCCCTTAGTCGCCTTTTATGACAGCACCGGGAAGAAATAGGATGAAGCTATTCTTTATATCCAGCACCATTTTTTTTTTTTTTTTTTTTTTTTTTTTCTGGGTGGGAAATTATCAAATAACTTCTCCCGCTCTGGGCGGAGCGGGAGGGCGTGTCAGACTTTTACTGACTAAAACCCACCCGTGTTCCTTCATTTGCCTGTGTGCCAGGGCCACGATATCCCTTTCGGACAAACTCGCAACCCTGGCAGGCATTGGTCCTAAAGAACCCCGTCAGTTGGTGCTGACATCTCTTTGAGGCGCGCGTGGAACACAACGCGCCGTTGACCCGGGCCTGGGGGTCTACTCCCTAAGCACGAAGTCCGTTGTGTCGGCCTTCGTTACGGGCGTTTCCGACTCCCTATCGCCCTCGGACGGATGATTCGTTCCGGGCCCGTACGAAGAATGAATGACAACACGATTTGACAGTTGTCCCTATCCCTAAGTGGTTTGGCCCGTCCGAAAAGTTTAATTCGACACTTGTTTCGACGGATCGTTATGTCAGTTGATACGACATCAAAATAGTTGTCGTGTTGTCGACGAAAGTTTCAAGTTTATAAAAAACTGGAACATATGGCTGCTTTTTTAATGCTTGAAGAAGCTCTATAGGAAGAGCGGAGGCGACGCCGACGATATTTATGCCAAAACATTCAGTTGGCGAGTATTCCTGAGTTAATAGGAAACTATAGGCTCACCCGGGAATTATTCGAGGACTTGTGTGAGGATATAATACCGCTTTTGCCTCAACTCATACGACGAAGTGGTGTTGATCCAATAATGAAGGTAAGGATAATATTGAAGATTCTGCAACCTATTGAGCTGTATTACCAATCCATCCCACCCATTTACTGTTGTTTTTGTTTACTTTTAGATCCTCGCTGTTCTTAATGTTTATACCCGGAGGAGCTACCAACGTGCAGTGGGCCTTAGCAGTGATGTTCCAACGGCACAACAGAAAGTGTCACGCTGACTGCGGGATGTCACAAATGCACTCAACAGCCCCTCAATTTTATAGAAATACAGGGTCAAATTAAATTAGCTAGCGAAATTCCGCCGACGTGACGGGTATTGATATCTAAACCAGGGACCGTACAACCCCGGTTAAGGGTTAAGCCTTTCGAAGGGGTAACCCTTATCATGATGGGATTGAAAAGGTTACCTGTTAACCCATTTAATGGGTTTTATACTTGAAACCCAGTGAAAGGGTTACCTGATAACCCATTTCAATGGGTTCTATACCTACTTGAAACCCAGTAACATGAAAACATCATAATATTATGTTATTTTGATATACGCCCAGCACTCGTAGCAGGACCAATTCTATCTCTATTCTACCCAGGGACCATTTTAGAAAAACCCTATCGAAAACCCTTTCAAAGGAAAGGGTTTTCGATAGGGTTTTTCTAAGCAGTTAATCAAAAACCCATACGGTGTGGGTAATTTTGAATGGCTTAACTTAAGCCGTTCAAAAGGGTTACCCACACCGTACGGGTTTTTATCGAAAACCCTTTCAATGGGTTACCAAAATTTAATTTAAGCCGTTCATAAGGGTTACCCATATCGTATGGGTTTTTGTTTAACCGCTTAGAAAAACCCTATCGAAAACCCTTTCAATGGGTAACCAAAGTGGTCCCTGATCTAAATATGATCACACAAAAACGAAATTAATTTGATAAGTTTTTTTTGTTGGGGTCTTTAACCACAGTTAGTGTAGTCACTTGAAAATTTTGTTTTTTTGTGTATACGTCACTGACGTGATAGGTCTCAACGTGATGAAACAAAAGAAAACAGATTTTCACACATACTTAAAGTAACAACACTAACAGCGGTACGTTGACCCCAATTTTTTTTATCAAATCTTTTGTTATTTTATTTTGTCGTGTTTAGATATCAATACCCATCACGTCTACGGAGTTTCGCTAGCTGATTTAATTTCACCCTGTATATCGTTTCTACAGAATTTGGCTGAGAAGAACCATAAAAAACCGGCCAAGTGCGATTCGGACTCGCGCACGAAGGGTTCCGTACCATTATCTATAAAAATGGCAAAAGAAAACACGTTTGTTGTATGGGAGCCCTCCTTAAATATTTGTTTTATTTTAATTTAATTATTTATTTTTAAAGTCAATATATATCTACATAATCTGTGAATATTTCAAGCGTCTACTTGTTGCCGTTATCAATATAGAGCAAAAACGAGCAAAAAAATCAAGTTTGTTGTATGGGAGCCCCCTTAAATATTTATTTTGTTCTATTTTTTAGTATTTGTTGATAAAGCGGCAACAGAAATACATCATCTGTGAAAATTTCAATTGTCTAACTATCACGCTTCATGAGATACAGCCTGGTGACAGACGGACAGACAGACAGATGGCGGAGCCTTAGTAATAGGGTTCCCGTTTTACCCTTTGGGTACGGAACCCTAAAAAAGACAGTAAGTTTAAAAGCTTGTACTAATTTTCTAAAACATATCTAGGTAAGTATTTTATATTTAAGACGGTAACATTTCGTTTGGACAATGACTACCTTCTTAAGCTTTGAAGAGTGTTTATACACATATAGGGATTGTATCATTTTAAATGTAATTAAGCTGTATGTTTACAATTTTATGAAAAATATGGTCTGTCAGGCGTAGTCGGCTGCATTGACTGCACGCATGTGGCATTGGTGAAACCCAGTGAATATGAAGAGCGTTTGCAATTGCTTGAAAGAAATAGGTACCCAAGCAGTCTCACAAGAAAACTTTTCTAATAAAACATGTCAATAAATGCATAGGGTTTATATTATTGAATATGGTATATAAACTTTTTATTTTACTTACAGGACATTGGGTGTTGGGACTGGTGATATAAGAAGATAGTGATATAAAAAAAAAGATGTACACAATAAAAGCATTGTTTTTATTATCAAAATGGATTTTCTTTTCGTATTTATCTAATGTAGATAGTCTTAAATTATTGCTAGGAACTTAGTTTCTCTTATTTGTCTACTTTGCTTTCAAATACCTAATAATCTGAATAAAATTAACAATCAACAATGCACAATCTATAACATACATTTTCTTTTATTCTAGACACTAATCTCAAATTAAGAATCAACTTTATACAATCAACAGATATTTTTTTACAAAACACATTCACTTTTCTATTGCAATATTAATTTAGAAAGAAAAGAAAGAAAGAAAAATTGTTTATTCTGCTCAAACAAAACACACATTACAAAAATAAAATACAAATTGACGAAAAAAAACTGACACAGACAAATTCAGTAAATCAAGTTGGACTACCAGAAACTCTAAGCTACAAAAGAAATGAGGACTTCGGGAAATAAATGTAGCCTGCATCATCCCACTGCTGGGCAAAGGCCTTTCCCCATGACTTCCACGGAAACACGTTTCTAGAAATAGTTAAATTGCCAGGTATTTAACTATTTCTTGACATGACATGTGTTCCCGTACTGAGTTACATAGGTAATAGCAATGGCAAATTTAATTTTACCAAGCACCACATTTCTTCTGGTTTCGAGTAGCAGCCTTTGTTCTTCCACCTAAATAATTCGGCTTCTTGCTGTGTCGGAAGCGAGGTGTCGCCGAACACGTGGACGTGCATAACGAGGGTTTAATGCTATAAACAAAAGAGACAATTTTTGTTGGTTTAAGTAGGTAATTTTCTGAAACATCATTTACTTATTCTCTTTTCTATTAAACAATAATACTTACTTTGCTGATTTTGCATTGGCAACTCCAGCTCCAGTGCCTCCTGTGAGTGCCTCTGTGGACATTTAGGGTTGCTCCTCGGAGAGTAGGTTTGCAGGGGTAGCGGCAGAAGTATGGGTGAGATGGCTTCTGGCTCTTGTCTTACAGGTGGACCCTGTACAACAAAAACAATATCATCATTGGCGGTTACAACAGATATGTAATTATGTATCTGTAATTTATTCTTATTTAATAAAAATAAGTCACGGCAAATACTAAGCAACATTATTATAAATGCATTATTGCTGTTTTTGTTTTTTTTACCATTGAGCCAAACATACAAATATAATTAATTGTATGTTTTGTTGTCCCATAATTAAAAGTATCCATCAATTCCAGTTGGGAGAGGCTTGGTGCTACCGATGGGCCTCCACCTGTATCATATGCTGACCGTCTGGCATCTCCAGCAGCTTTTTGGGCCAAATACTTTTTCAGCCCACACCTAAAATTTGGTTATTTTTGGTTAATTTTAATTGCTTATAAAACTATATATAAACCAGTATACTCGTAAGTCCTCCTACAGATAAGTATTTGGAGTATTACCTACTGATTATCATTGTACCTATGCACTTTACTGATGACAAGACCTTAAAATCATATTAATATTGGCGAGTAATGTATTAAACTCACCATTTGCCACTGCTCCACGGACTTAGTGCAAATTCCCATTGAATTAAGGGCGTTGCACAGGTTTTCCACTGCCGTTTCGATCTTATTCTCCCGTCGGCCCCCCTCAATAGTCTGCGAGCCATCATTCTCACTCATAAAATTGAGGAGAGCCTCTATTTGCGCGTGAGTTTGCTGCTGGAGCGATTGGGGCCATTTTACAAAATTAATTTTATCTATTTTAACAAAAACTTCCCGGTTAATGTGGTAAATTGTGGTAATTAAATAAACAACATTGACATTTCATTTTAAAATTTTCGACAAAAGGAAAATGGCAAAGGTATAAACAGGATAATGCCTCTATCCGGCCAAAGTGGCAAAAATAATTCAATTCTATATTAAAGACATAATAAAAAGTATATTGTTAAAAATGTGGTCATTTTCGAATGACTTTAATATTCATTTTTGTATATAAAGCTAGAAAACCACAAAATAAGTAAACCGGTAATCGACCGGTAAAATTGCGCAACTCTATCTTCATGCGCCATTCGTTCACGAATATTGTCTACTACTACTATGATTCTGTTGGAAACTGATGAATCCGAAATCATTAGGGAATAGGGTTCACTGCGACGTATCGGGCTACTGTCGGACGGGCTCGTTGCTTCGTTAACGGACTTAGGGGGTAGACCCCCTGGTCCTTATCGGACGGCGAGCTACCCATCGCTCACCGTCCGCAAGCCCGTGCCTACGGTGGCCGGAAATCGGCTTGCAACTCCCGACGCCCGGGGCGTCTCCTGCGGCGACTAGGGGCGCGAGGGCGCAAACCTTGCCTCTCCCTCACGCGTTCCGCCTCCTCCTTCGCAAGCATTACTGCTTCACAGAATGAGGTGACGGCCTCCCATGCACTCTCGCTCCGAACCATGGCCTGAACCAGGGCCGGACGCGAGAGATCGCCGCCGCCGATCGCCTCCATGAGGACACGGCGGTGCTCCGCCCAAGCCGGGCAGACCTCCACCGTATGCTCCACCGTGTCCTCCGGGCGATCCACACAGTGGTGACACCCGGGCGTTTCCTTCCGTTTTATCCTGAACAGGAACCTCCCCAAAACAACCATGTCCGGTGAGGACCTGCGTCAGGCGGAAGGTGAGGACGCCGTGGCGCCTCTCTAGCCACTCTTCCAAGAGGGGACTTATCGCCACAATTGTGGCGTGCCCAGCGCTGGGTTGCGACAATCGCACTCTCCATGCCGCCATGAGATCCCACCGGAGCTCTGTCCGCTGTACCGTGATTTCTCGCGGCAGCGGAGTTTCACCCCGCTTTTTCGCCTCCTCACACCACTCCCAGACGTAGGCGAGGACTTTTGCCTCCAGATCCCATGGCGGTAGTCCGGCAAGGAGGCTCGCCGCCTCACGGGAGACCGTGCGGTATCCTCGGACCAGCCTGATGGCCATGACCCTTTGGGACGCGCCCACACCGGTGCCCCGTAAAGGGCCATGGACTGCATGACCCCCGCATAGAGCCTCCGGCAGGAGGCGTTTGGACCCCCTAGATTGGGTAGGAGCCGCTTTAAGGCAGCCCCGGCCCGATCCAGTCTGAGAGCCAAACGTCGAAAATGCTCCACGAAGTTCCACCGGCTGTCGAGGACGAGTCCCAGGTACTTCATCGTCGACTCGACGCCGATGTGAACCCCTCCTGCCGTTATCTGGGAACCCGACAGTGGCGCGTTCCGAGGACCATAAAAACACTTGGCCTCGGACTTGTGCAAATCCGGCACCATACGGAAGCTGTTTTATAATCTCCGTATATTATTACCTAGGCTATTACAACACCTGAGTCTTGAATCGTACACAATACTAAAAGATTTAGGTGCTCGGTATTATGTTATTATCATAGTACATTTTTTGTTTCTCAAGCCTACGCTGTCCCACTGCTGGGCAAACGCCTCCCTCCACTCCTTCCATCCTTCGCGAGCCCGCCGTTCCTCCTTCCAGTTTTGCCGGAACGTATCCAATTCGTCCCACCATCTCCTACGTGGTCTGCCGCGACCCCGTCGCACTGTTTCAGGGAACCAATTCTGTGCCATTTGAGTCCACAGTTAGTCCGGCGGCATACATTACACTGTATTTTTATTATCATGTTCAAAACATTATTTATGTTTCAAATTACTTATACTGATTGTAGGAGAATATTGTGGTCGCATTACAAATCCACGCACGCACAAAGTCGCACACCTATTAAGGGTGTAGCGTAGTAGGTACTTCGTCCATTTTGGTTTGTGGTCCAGTGGAAGTGTGACTGTAATTTAGTTTTGTAGTTTTCAACTATTTTTGGGATACAAAACTATATAAATGAGCATTTCTCAAATTTTTTGACTATAGCCATAAAATCGATGTCCCATGTTTTTGTCCTTGATTATTTTATTACTGAGATATTATAAGTAATAACATGATTGTCGTAAATGCATCGATATTATTAAATTATCAGACAAAATTTCAAAACAGTGTACAAATTAATATGTTGATTTTTAATTTAATACTCTGATAATACCGACATTTTCGTAGTATGGATAATACTCGTAGTTTGTCCCGTTGTGGCCGCAGTGATTTCGAACTCATTTATTTTCATTACATTATAAGAATGTCTACGTATGTTACGTATAGTCGAAAAACAATGTAAAATACTTGTTTCAACTGTTGAGTTTTAAACTGGTTTTTTTTTTAATCTAAAAAAAACCTTTATTTCGTTACTTCTGTTTTTGTTACTTTCTCGTGGTTTCTATAGGTCAAATTGAGAAAAAAAAATTGAGAAATGCTCATATTAGAAATGACAGAAATCGACTCAGTAAAAAAAAAAATGAGTTAAAGAAACAGCGATAACGCTAGTAGAACCGCCAAAAGTTGTATGGGGTTGACATAAGCTATCGAAATGTCACGTGAACATAGGTCAACGAATAGAAATTAGCTAGACAATGTTATCATCATTGGATTCCGTGAAACGAATCGACAGCGTCGAACGACAGCTTCCTTAGAGATGCGTAGCCAAGTGGCAGTTTTTGACAAGCGTTATCGCCTGCTAATCGAACTTTGTTATCGTCGAAGTGATAGCGATTGTAGAAACAGAATCGCTCCGAAGCGAATGCCATTTGTCTATATTCCGTTTGAAATAAGATTAGACATTTAAATAAACCTTCTTTACAGTCCGTTCAACCGATTTTGATTGCTATTGCGTTGGTGGCATGACAAATGGCAGCTGTAATAAACAGTTAGTATTGAAACTACGTTTTTGCTTTTAATGCCATCCTTATGCCTAAGGAATAGAACTCAAAATTGGTTGAACGGACTGTAAACAAGTTTATTTAAATGTCTAATCTTATTTCAAATGGAGCATAGGTCCTCTGAACTAACTACTTTCATAATGCCCATTAATTCCGTTACACATTTTATATTAACACAAATATCTAAATTATAATTTTGATGTTTTTTCCGGAACCATTATGTGTTTAAATTAAACTTACATAAAATAAAGAAATCTTCATTCTTTTTAACCGACTTCTAAAAAGAACGAGGAAAAAGAAAGTCGGAAGTCGGTGGCTAAAAACTAAAATACAGGTCCAAAGATACCGAAATTAAAGTAATTTTTGGAAGTCGGTTGTTTTTTTTTGCTTTTTTTGTAAGATGTACAAAAAAAGCAAAAAAAAGGCTTGCTTTTTTTTACTAAGTACTTGACCTACTTTCAAGTACTTAGTAAAAACACCAAATAGCGTGTTTCCAAATAGTGTCAAAATAGTTCATTATTTTGACACTGTATTTTGGAACTATATTTGGACGCTTCTTTTTAAGTCACAAATCACCCCATAAATTAGTTATCTTGTAGAACGAAGTAAGCACACATGATCCTACAGACACGTCACTTTAATTAAAGGTACACAGTCCAAGGCAAGTTCGTGCAAAGAAAGGATAAGAGTGAAGCAATGAAGTCATTTTTATTACACCTTAGCTTTATGTGAAAGTTTTTTATTACAGCCCAAATTAACAAGCATCTTTTTACGTAAAGTGACGTGTTAGTTGTTATTTTTAAGATTCACTTTTGAGTGATTTCTTTTCTGAATATACAGCGTGCCGCTACAGTGGTTACATTAATTTGACATACTGGTAGGGCTAGTGGCCAGTAATCATTTTTTTTTTTATATTTTTTGTAAAAATAAAAATATAAAATGTTTTTTATTATATTTTTTTTATATATTATATTAAACTAAATAATAAAACTCTCTCTTTCCTTCAATTCGCCTACACCTTGCACGTTATTTGTTTAAATTTCATTGATTCGATGTTTGATCCATCACCCCGGCTAATTACCGCTGCGCTACTTTGAGTATTTATACTACTTAAAGCTGCGGTACGCTGTTTAAGTACATTTTGCTCCAAGATGCTATTTTAGAAAATTGTAAATAAATCAATAGTAATGTTTAATGAAATTAATATATTTTTACAAAACATAAAGGCGAAACTGTATACGCCATCCAGTTTTGTTACGAAGTTACTGGAATCACCGAAAAGTCGGATAAGAGGGACACTGGCTGTTGACAGTCACTCTAGCAGAGCGTCGCATCTTAGGTCGCATCCTTAGAATAATAACTAAGTCGCATCCTTAGGTCGCATCGATGGTTGCGTGGCGGCTGTATTCTGATGACAGATGATGTCATGGGAGCCGCTTTCGTACCACGTCCACGACAAACTGCTATATTCTGGCACAATTCTAATGATATCGAAGCTGCTGAACCATTAATACGAGGACCACTTATCTGGTGAAGGATATCCTGCGGAGTTATATTCAATACTATTTTCTTTTGAGGCAATTATTGGGGGTTTTGCTTTCAATTACGAAAAGTTATCCGTAGTAGTAGACATCAAACAGTACAATCTATTCCTATAATAAAAATGCGAAAGTAACTGTCTGTCTGTCTGCTACTTTTTCACACCTAAACAACAGAACCGTCGCGCGTCGTCATTAAATTTGACAGATGGACTACGTTTCATTCTGGATTACAGGAAAAGTTGCGAGCAACGCCTAGTATCCTAACTATTTTAGAGGCATGAGGAACAGGGTGTAAAGTTCACTCATCCTCTATAGAAAAGGGAGGATCCTCCGACCAGACGGGTGTTATGTCTGGTGGGCAACAGCCCGACGGTTGATGTCGGGACGTATATATGTTAGTTGCGTGGTAAACTCTGCTTGCGCGATGCAGGATTTGCGTGACGTCAGTGTGACGCGTAGTTCGCATGTGGCGATGTTGATGCCGCTACACTATAATATAATATTATATCCAAAACTGAGTTTCTTTGTTTGTTTGTTACGCTTTCACGGTAAAACGGCTGAACAGATTTGAATGAAATTTGACTGATGGGTAGACCATGGCCTTGGTTAGGTCATAGAATACTTTTTATCCCAATATTTCCAAGAAACCGAGACTTATGCGGGTGAAACATCGGGGCGCAGCTAGTCCTAACTAATATTATTAACGCGAAAGTGAGTTTGTTTGTTACGCTTTCACGCTAAAATGGCCAAACGAAATTGTGTAAAATGTAGTACATCGATCTGGATTAGCACATATTTATAATAATCTTTATCCCGACATTCCTACGGAATTGAGACCTAGGCGAGTGAAACCGCGGGGCGCAGCTTGTACTGTATAAATATAAGCCTTCACTAGTGTGCCTTCACAAGTTGTGATTCCGTTTGTTTTTGACAAACAAACGGATTCAGAACAGCATCTACGAAATAATTATTTGCAGTCTATACAAGTAGATCATAGACCTACTAATAACTCATAGTATCGGCATTGTGCCAAACTACTTCATCATCCCTTACGTAGTTATCATTACACGACTGTTTGCGCGCCTTTGACTCGGCAAGTTCTTTGTTCCTTTGTAAGAAAAACAATGTGATAGGCCCGTTATAGTATGGAAGTGATATAGAGCGCCACTCGTGGGTAACGCAAGCTGATTCAGTTGTAGTATGGAAGTGATATAGAGCGCCACTCGTGGGTAACGCAAGCTGATTCAGTTGGCTGCCTAAAAGTGCGTATCTGCTTTCAAACTGATTCTGTCGGCGTGCTTAAGGTCGAATTACATGCGACAGATTGCCTGTCTAAGCTATAACCATTGTATATTTTGTAGTGTTTGATTTCTTTTTTAACCGACTTCCAAAAAGGAGGAGGTTCTCAATTCGGCTGTATGTTTTTTTTTTTTTTTGGTATGTTTGTTACGCAATTACTCCGTCAATTATGAACCGATTTTGAAAATTCTTTTTTTGTTTGAAAGGGTATACTCCCGAGGTGGTCCCATTGGCACCAAATCAGAATCTGATGTTATATCTAGCCTTTCCTGTTCTTTTCCCTACACTCTGAGAAATTTAGAGAAGGATAGTTATTTATTATTTATTTATAAATGTACGTACTATATAGTACACCACAAAAATACATAACAAAAAAACTTTTTACAAAAAAATAGTAACCGACTACCAAAAATAACACTACAAAGTGAAAAATAACTTTAATTTCGGAAGTCGGTGGTTTTTTGAGTTATCTATCCCCATATTGCACCTACCATGTTTTGTCTCTGCATCACCCTAAGGTTGACTGGTAGAAAATGCCTCAGGCATTAAGTCCGCCTTTGTACAGTAGTTTTTTTTTACTTGTGCATAAAGTTTTAATAAATAAATAATAAATAAACATCACATAATTACTAACAATAATTCGCTCCGGTATCTATAGTTGTTTGTAGTCTGCGAGATTGCTTCTATTCCGTTTTGGCAGCTGGACTCGCAACGTGTACTGTGTGGGAGTACATATTAGAAATTTCGTGAAAGTGTAGGATTAACCATGGAAAGCCATGGAATATGTAGGAAAAGTTGACTAAAAGAATTAACTGAGTCATGATCATCGAAACCGTATAGGGCGTGCCACTTGGTCGGTCTTGGTCTATGCCCATAATTGGCAAAATTACGGTACATAATCGATTTTTCCGCCCCGCTGTCAAGCACAAGGGATTCCGTGATGCCTATGATCTGTTTTATTTTTCATCTTTTACGACTTTCAAACAAGCAGTGGGGGTTCAGTGAACGGAGTATAGCTTGTCATATTCATACTCATAAGTATTTTCAAAATTCTATAGAAATGAACCGGTGACAATGGGGCCAATGTCGCAATTATTTTAGGTTTAAAGATATTTATTTCTCCTAAGAACTAATTAACAGTTCACATATAATGAGATACAAAGTTACTTCTTAATAATAGTTAAATATAATATTTGCCTCAGGGGCGATGGTGACGAGGGTACATACGTGTTTTTTGAGTTTACTCTTAAATTTATGTTAATATTATTACACTTCTATATGTCTTGCGGTAAATCATTGAATCGTGCTCCCGTAATTAGTCCGTGCACGTGCAGTCATTAATTGTAATTTGGTTTTACTTCTTGTGTTGCATGTTATTGTTTTTTTTATGTAGAGAGTTTGATTGTACAGAATTCGTGGTGACTTTTTTATGAGAATGTAGCTATAATAATTATGTGTAAAGTTGTGTGAGGTTTAGTAGTTAAGTTTTTTCGTATAATTTAATTTATTTGTTGGATATTTCTTCTTGAATGCCAATAAAACAAAGAAGAATTACTGCTTAGGCTGAGAATGTAGAAGAAGATGATGCACATCATCATCTTCTGTTGAAGATAGAAGTGTATGTTATACATTACTTCAAATAATTATTCAAGATTTTTTATTACCTTCTGTTGTACAAAAGTATCTATCTAAATACTATGCAGCGTAACAACGAAGAGAAAGAATGTTTGCCATAAGTGGTAAGATTTAACTTGTGTTTAGGGTGCCAGCGTCCTTGCCTATAATTTGACATAATATATCAGTAGTTGTAGGACGAGCACAGTATATTCTTATTAAGATTACTACTTCCTAGTTAATGCAAATATGATGTGGTCTATTAAAGTACCTATATGGACCATGCGTATGTATTGAGAGAGCGATAAATATGGTGAAAACTTGTGTTTATGTAAGTCTGTGTAATTATAATTATAAATTACTTTTTTTGTGCCGTGTGGTGCCGGACGTAAAGATTAGCACCATCCTATTTCTTTTCGTGGGTGTCGTAAAAAGCGACTAAGGGACTTACTAGAGAATGGGCAGCAGCGTTCTCTATGCATTCACCACACCTCGACACCAGGTTGCAGGCAGTCCAGGGAAGTTATACCATAACTTAGATGGCCTAACCAGGCGCTGATTACGCCTGGACAGGAATGGCCTACTGCGCTTGATGACGGGGACCATCACGGGACACTGCTCGCTAAACAAATACTTCCAAACAATAGGCACAATGGACAGTCCTCTGTGCAGGGCGTGCATGGAGGCTGAAGAAACCGTTGCGCATTTGCTCTTTGAATGCACAGGCGTCACACAGATTAGAACAGAAACCCTCGGATCACCCAGATCTTTTGCAGATGTTCTAAACAGACCTGGAGACATAATCAACTTCTGGATCCCGAGGTGAGCTAGTTGGAATAACCACCAAGCCATGCCCCACGTACAATGGTCCACCCGACTAAGTGCGGAAACCAAAACCTCTAACATAGAACATAAAAACACATTCAAGTGACTGCTCGCAGCTATTTAATAAAATACTACGTCTATAAGACAAGTAATATAAACCTAAAAAAATTATTAAAAGTCAAATACAGCTACAGCTGTCGTTGCTCAAATACAATTATAAAATACAAAAAAAAAAATACTGCAGTTCAAACGTCTCTTCTTGTCGCGGCCATGATGTGACGTCATTAGCCACGATACTATTTTATTTACATACATTTTTATTAATTCAATTATTTTTTGTACTTTATTCAAGCAGAAATCGCACTAAATTACTTAACTTGGTGAAATTAAGTACCTAGACGAAGATGTCGCAATTCGAATTTGCGTTGCGTTCCACAAAAAAAAACACAACATAAAATAATGAATTGTAAAAGAAGTAATGTCTTGAAAATGTAAAATAGTGGCTTTTTCTTTCTTGTATAATTATTTATTTAAATAAATATGATGGTTATCATTTTTTCGTTGGATGGTCCACGAAAACTGAAATTTTTATACACAGACGGTAGCAAAATCTTCACACAAAAATTACAAAAACAAATCCAGCTATAAATACGCACGTTTGCAATACGTTCACAATCTATTTTAATGTCCTGACCACGACAGCCTACAAAGTATCAATTTCTACGATGGTATTGCTCACAATGGGTCCCGGGATACACTCGAATGGTGTTCAATAAAGGTTGTGCCATACGAACGGAACTACAGGCGATAACCATAGCAATTTCACAGCGGACGCATCGGTATAGACAATCTTTATAATGACTCAGTCGCGAGTACCTTTTTTTATAGGTGTCTATATAGATTTTTTAGAGGTGTCTAATAGTTTTTTTATGAGTGTCTATATAGTTTTGTAAATGTAACTATTGAAAAGGCTACGTTCTATTTCTTTATTTCTAACTCAACTTTAATGGTTTTTTAGAGGCATGAGGAACAGGGTATAAAGTTCACTCATAGGAAAGGGAGGATCCTCCGACCCGACGGGTGTTATGTCTGGTGGGCAACTGCCCGACGGTTGAAGTCGGGACGTTGTATATATGCTAGTTGCGCGGTAAACTCTGGTTGCGCGATGCAGGATTTTGCGTGACGTCAGTGTGCGCGTAGTTTGCATGTGTCGATTTAGATGCTGCTACATCACTCCCCTCCGGAGACCGGAGGTCGATAGTGGGCTGAGTCACGTATCTTGCGATGCTTGCCAGTAGAAGGCAGCCTTGCAGTGCCAGTAGAAGGTTCCAGTGAGTCGGAACCGGGTGCCGTATAATTCTCGGTGAGTCGGAACTGTCTGCGGTGATTCCCCAGTGGGTCGGGGTGGCGCTGCGTTATACTCCAGTGCGTCGGATGTAGTACAGCGCCGGGTTGTGGCTGACTGCTGGAGTCGACCAGGAGAGGTATGATGTTCTCTGCTTGTGAACCAGCCAAAAGTGCAGTGTGCTGTGCCAAGGTTGCTGATGAGGCTGTGGGTGATGACCAAAAATGCGCGTCCGCTGCATGCACCAGCACCAGGTCAGGATACCCGTTGAAGCCGTGGGTGCTGGCTGTGTAACTCGCCGCTCGAAAGCTTGAGGAAGTGATAACGTTGATGATGACGTCACGCTGAAGTAGTTGCACGAAGGCTGCGCTGACGTTCATACTCGGGGTCACCAGTTTAGAGGCATGAGGAACAGGGTGTAAAGTTCACTCATCCTTCATAGAAAAGGGAGGATCCTCCTACCAGATGGGTGTTATGTCTGGTGGGCAACTTCCCGACGGTCGATGTCGGGACGTTGTACTCGTATATATGCTAGTTGCGCGGTAAACTCTGCTTGCGCGATGCAGGATTTTGCGTGACGTCAGTGTGCCGCGTAGTTCGCATGTGGCGATTTAGATGCCACTACAGTTTTAACATCTAGATTTAAAGCAACTGACTCGTTGGCTAGTGGTCGCAAGTGTTACTGCTGAGCATGAGGTCCTGGGTTCGATTCCCGGGTTGGGCAAAGTGTTACTAGATTTTTCATCTGGGATTTCTCAGTAGCAGCCCGGAGTCTAGATTTTTGCCCAGTTGATGGCAATAGGCTCGCACCCTATTACATGGGACTTAAATATAGCTGGTGAAATGTGGGACTACTATTTTACGTACATTTCTGCCTAACCCTTCAGGGAATATAGACATGATGTTATGTTATATGACGTCATGTTATTTCTCAAAATATATAACAGTTAAGACTTATTTATTTTGTGGAGCTCAGGTAGGCAAACGCTCCATGTTAAAAAAAAACGTTAACAAATACAATAAGTTCGTTTATAAAGTACCTACAGTTAACTTTCGTTTAATTTTAGTTGTCTGTTTGTGGCTGTTTGTGTATGTGAATTTAAATGTTTGTAAACGCACCCACAATACAGGAGAAATTCCTAGTAAAGCAACATTAAAAAAAAAAAAAAAAAAAATTGATACTTTGTACAAATGTCTAATTTCTGAAAATGGGGGTTGAAGTCAGCCAGGAACTGCACTCAGGGGCATAAGCCAGGGTTGTGATTGCGAGTTTGTCCGAAAGGGATATCGTGGCCCTGGTACGCAGGAATCTGAAGGAACACGGTTGGGGTTTAGTTAGTTAAAGTCTGACACGCCCGCTCCGCCCAGAGCGGGAGAAGATATATGATAATTTCCCACCCAACAAAAGGAGTAACAGCTTGTCTTCACATATTTCATTCATCCATCTGGAAACATTACGATCTGCAAAACAGATATTCTATTATTTATAGAACAATATAACTATTTATTAAGACAAGTCTGACGATTTTCCTACGAATGACTAACCGGCTTTCACCAGGAAAAATATTATATTTCATAAAAGAAAAGAAACAATTTCCGTATCATGACTGGAATAACTATACTTTTAGTGACTCACTCACAACGGCTGGAGTATATTGTAAGGGTGTGGATACACAGTTTCTTTATTTAAAAAAAGGTTCAAGGTAAACCTTCTTTGATGTGACGTCACAATTGAAGGCTTTCATTTTGACATTTTCTAAAATGGCTCTCGTACGTCGATAGCTATTTTGGCAACAATGGAACAGAAAACACTCAGGCAACAATAGAAGAAAAAGATTGTCTATCTCATTCAGAGCTTTGAAGGTATAAAGTAAATAAATGGGAACAATTTTGATTGTAAGCCATCATCATCAGCATTTCAACCGAAAGACGTCCACTGTTGGACATAGTCCTCCCCAAGCACCGCCACTTTAACCGGTTCTGTGCTTCCCGCATCCAGCGGATTCTTGCAGCCTTCACAATGTTAACAGCCCACCTTGTAGAAGGCCTTCCAACGCTTAGGTACGTTTTCCGCTACACGGTCACCACTCCTGAACCTTTCGGCTCCATCGGCCAGCTGTTCTGCGAACAATGTGCCCTGCCCATTGCCACTTAAGTTTGGCAATTTTTCGGGCTATGTTGGTTACCTTGGTTCTCCTGCGGATCTCTTCATTTCTGATATAGGGAAATTCCAAGCCCTCTCCATTGCCCCTTGGGTGACTTTTAGCTTTTTTACGTTTGTAATTGTATTAATACAATTCATGTTGTAAATTCTATCGAATTACTTTGCTCCTACACACTATTGTTATTTAATTAGAACAGGAACATTTGTGCTCTGAAATTGTATCTTGAACCCTGACTATGTAAATTCAGGGAAAATATTTGATAATTAAATTTACTAACAACTTTAAATTGTCCGTTTATTCATTCACAACTATAAGACTTTGACAGTTGTATGAAATGGCGGTATAACTCGGCAAAGTGACGTAGTGTGTGAATTTTCTTAACAATTATTATTTATTTCTCTGACTTGATATTTAATGTAACTGTAACCACACACTAGCTGTGACATATCTACATTAGGCGGACAGACAGACGGGCTGATTTACTGAAACGACATGAGATCCATTTCCTTGGCTACAGAACCACCGTGACAGTTTTACAACACCGTGGTACAGCTTATTAAATACATAACCTGCGTTGGAAAATCCCTTGAAATAGTATTTAACCCAAACGTTTATCATTATGGAAAGAAAATGCACAGGATTGCACATATTTGTACGAAACATCTTAAAAACTACGTCACACGTATTTAGGTACTAGTAAAGTTGAAAGATTAAAAAGAGGCACAAATTACAGCATTCGGTTTGCCGTAATTTGTTCCTCAGATCATTTCTCCTACATCATATCTAGCTTCGTTCTATTTTTCGGTGTCGCTAATGTCAAAATAAATTAAAATTACCTAACTCATTTTTAGGGTTCCGTAAACAAGAAATAAATTTAAAAATAAAATCTTTTTCGCCAAATCATATGAAAGAGCGCTGTTTGCACATTCAGAAACATTTTTTTTAAGACGGCATAGTTTCCGACTTTTGATGAAAAATGTAAAAAAGAAAACAATCCCGTCCCCCGTCCCCCTTATCTCCGAAGTTTGCATAGATAAAAATCTGAAAGTTTATATAAACATTACAGGAAAAATAAAACTATGTCTCTAAATAGCACAGTTTTTCAGAAATCATCAACATCATATATACGTACGGAACCCTCGGTGCACGAGTCCGACTCGCTCTTGACCAGTTTTTTTAATCCTTGGTCTTCATTTGTTTATTCATCATTTTCAACACACCACATTGAGTTCAGCCCCTAATAATTCATATCTCGATGAAGACCTCACTCCACGTGACTTCCCTAGGTCTACTGGCATGCGTCCAACCCCCGATGTATTGAGATTACATTACGTAACATGCAGATTTTTTGGCATCCCTCGAGCAGCTATAATAGATTTTTTGGAGCTACTGCCTGCTATTAGTAGACGTGACTATTGCAGAGTAGGGAATGGGCGTAAAAACAAGAATTTTGGTATGTTGGAACCAATGTTGGCCATACCATGCATCCCTGCTTCGTTATAGAAGAAGAAAGAAAAGAATGAAAATACGTTTATTTGCGGTAAACATGACGCAAAGAAAGAACACAAATACAAAAATAACAAGTTGGGAGAAAATATGCGTCACATTCACGCAAAACGGCCACCGCTCAGCATAATGCGCGGTATGTGTGTGCGTTATGGAGGTGTATCGGAATAATTTCGTTATTTTCAATTAATTCGGCGTGATTGGCTTGTGTATTAAACTATCATATTTCATTAATTTAAATATTTGTCACTATATTTTTTTCTAAACAAAAACTATCGATGTTATAATTTCCTAATAAAAATACTCAAACATAGCATTCAGTATTTTTTGAGGAAAAAGATATTAATATAGTCACCTTATCACATTATGTGATAAGGTGGACAGCCCCTTTATTAGGCACTGGGTGCGGAGGCACGTGCCAACATGTGTTGAGCCACGTAGGTATTAGTTGTTAAGTGAGTTTGTAAGTTTTACTAACATAGTTTTTAAGTTGTCGTTACTAATTATATGGAACATGTGTATTTTATGTGTGATCCGAAATAAATGAGAATATATATATATATTAATCAAATATACGTACTATGCAGTAAGGCCAACATCTGACCCAGTTGCTTTCGAAATATTATTTGATGCTTATCAAACAACAACAAAAAAACCTGCCAAGTATGTGTGTGGACCACAATGAAGGGTTTCGAAGTTGGAATGAATTTATCCGAAGAACAAACTAAACATTGTAGTTGATAAACATGTTCTCCCACACATTTTAACTGCAAATGTAAGTTGGCCTTCTCGTTAACTTGTAAAGCCTAACGACAACAATGTCGATTGCCTGATGAATATAATGCTATTATAGTTTATTCTTCAATTTGTCAACCATTTCAACTCGACTGGATGACCCATGTGGAAATTTCCATTTCCATTTTTTACTCATTTTGATTTTCTCAGCTTATTTTTTTGATTAAGTATTTTTTTTTTTTTGCTACACTGTGTTTATTTATATTTTATTAGTATCAGTATATAATTGAGTATTTATTTTATTTTTAAGAACCCTCAAAATTTTTAATACAATGATAAATGGAACAATCGATAACTTTTCGATTTAGTCGATCACTAGCGTAGGTATATGTAAACTAAATGGCTTTTGCACAGAACAACGATACCGATGTTTTCATGTGAGTAAGTTGTACGGCGCATGGTGTGTTTAACGGGATAAGGTTTATAATTAATTGTGTAGTACGTTCTGATTTATTAAATGCGATTGTGTGCGCGACTTCGTATCTATTGATTTTACTGTACTGTATGTGTAGTTCTGGCGATTGGTAGGGAAAAAGACGGCGGGTTCCGATACATTTTCAACTACAGGGTATTATCTCCTTCTTTCTTATATCTATAGGTGTAGCAGAAGATAACGGTTTACTTTTGCATCCTAAATTTAATATTATAAATGCGAAAGTAAGTTTGTTTGTTTGTTACCTTTTCTCGCCTAAACGCGAGCGAAGCCGCGGGAAAAAGCTAGTATAATATAAAGTACCTATGGATTCAGAGGTATTTAATACATGACCACTGTTATGTTTAAGTAGGGTAGTGTCGGTAGGGGAGTGTCGGTCGACTCTATCCATCCGCCATCTGATGCCTCATCCAAAAATTAAGAGCAACATTCAAAGTGAAAGTCCAAGACACCGGCCTCCCGCAATTTTTTATAAAAAATATTTTAATGGTGGTTTTAAAAATCGCCAGTAATATTCATGCGTGTAAAATGTACCGTTTTACATTTATAATGAACGATGAATTCCGAACAATTGGCAGCTGCAGGAACTCTTGTATTGTGAGTTACATACCTACTCTAAAATTCGAAAATGTCGGTACTTGACATATCATTCGGAACAAACAGGAAAAAATATATTTTAAAGAATCCTACTAATATTATAAAGAACAATGGCGAACTCCAAAGTAATTTTTTGTTGGCATCCAGAAAACGATAGCTGAAGATGTACGTGCACCTGTTTTGAGACATTTCGTTCGTCTGGTATCTGTTAGGGAGGTGTCTCCCTATGGGGGTTATCTTGACGGGGCGGGGTGTCTCAGCACAGGAGCATTTGTATACAGAATTGTTTATGTATAGGTATGATGAGTGTTGTTCTTTTTAATTGTATTTATTTACTAACAATAGTTGTCTAAGTTTTTGTAAACTAACCTTTGGATCTAATTGTCCCAAAATAAATAAATTTGAATTTGAATTTGTTTTGCGTCTGATTTTGATTTTGCGATAAAAAATATGTAAAAGTACAGTGTTTGAATTCCTGAACAATTTTGTCTTTAGTCATACTTTTATAGGAAGTCAGGAATTAAAGATATTCCAGTTTGAAGTTCTTGACTCTAGAGGTTATGACTCATCAACAACAGACCCTAACCCAAAAATAAATATGTAGGGTGAAGGAAATTAAATAAAGTTTTGCGGCATATAAAACACAATATAATCATCGTTCACACAATACATATTATAAATTAGGTTGTTCTTGCAATATTTTTTTTATGTTTTTTTTTTCTTTTTTTTTTGTTTCTTTATCGATACCCCTACGCTACCCCTAAGCTATGGCACGCAATTTCTTTAACACCCTATAAATAAAATAATAAACATGAAACAAGAGCAAGGAACTGTTTTCTGTAATGATGATATTTAAGGGGGCGTGCAATGGTACACTACCGCAACTCCTTTAAAAAAGTATTATCTCGTGACTGAGAATGAATTATGAATAACGATTAATGACGGTGAGACACGAAACAAAAAAAATGCGATCTAAAGAAAAGGCCACATTCCTCTAGATCGTATTTTGTTGCTTCGTGTCTCAATATGAAACTTTATAAAAGGTATTAAAAAATTCTAGACACACTTACCGATGGTCCTTATTAGTCGTTATTCATAATTCCTTCTCAGTCACGAGATAATATTTTTTTAAAGGAGTGGCACTAGTGTACCGTTGTACGCCCTCTTAAGGAGGGAAGATGTGTTTTTTTACCAGAATTTTAAAAGTGGACAATGATGCGATTTAAATACGTTGTGGCTGGTGTTTGCAGACAGATCGATGTTTGCGAAGTTGTATCCGCCTTCATTATAAGAAGAGGACTTTACCCTAAGGAACATTTTAATGCAGAGAATAATATCCCAAAATAACAAATATACATAACATATGACCAACATAGCAATGCCAAAATAAATTACCAATGCAGATCCGTGTGGTCGCGAGTGGTTTGCTTAAGCCCGGCTTTTGTTTATATATGTGCATACAGTATGCCCAATTTACATAGACAGTGACTCGTGAACTGCCGGTGGGACAATCCGTGGTTAGGGTATTTTGTTATTCTATGTATTCGGGATGGAAGAGTTTTGTGAAATATATTGTGTATTCAAATCAAATCATTTATTTCAGATAAATATCCATAGTAAAATTGTTTATGTCATAATACAAAATAAAATAAAATCGCAAACATAGAATTAAAATCATAATTAAAAACAAAATTTAATTCAGAATTAAGGTAAAAATTAAAAACAAAATTAAGATCAGAAATAAAAATTAATTAAACAAAAATTTAAAAACAAAATTATCATAAAAATTCGAAACAAAATAAAAAATGAATACACATTACATTAAATAATAAACGCAGACGCTGGCATGCAGCTGCAGCCACCTCCGCAAAAAAGGCGAGTCCCACCGCTCGGACAACACACTCAGGAGTCCGTTTGAGCTGCCACGGCCACGGCGCAGAAGTGACGCACTCCTTTTCCTGATTATACAGTGGAAATCATCAGTTCTTGCCTCAGCGAACATTGCAGACGCGCTACAAAACCGTGGCTGCCCGAACAGGATCCTAAACGCGTTGTTGTACTGGACACGTAGAGCGTTGTACGCCCGCTGAGTGAAGTTGGTCCACAGGCTACACGTGTAGAAGGTCTGACAGTACGCCCTGAACAGGGTTACCTTCACCTGCGGAGAACAACGCGCAAACCTGCGAGCCAACATGTTGCACCGGACAGACAACGCCCTACGTTCCCACTCAATATCCGCATTATCAGACAAATCCTCAGTGACCCAGTGACCCAGATACTTGAACTGATTTACCCTGTTCAAAAGTGATCCGCAAAGAGTAACAGGAGGTACACTCGAGTAACTCTTAGCACCCGCTTTAAAGATCATGTATTCACACTTCTTTAGATTATATCTGAGCCCATGGGCCCCAGCGTAAGTTTCACAAATACTCAACAGTTTACGTAGTGCAGAGAGCGAAGGGCTCAGCAGCACCATGTCATCCGCATAACTGATGTTGTTTACACAAACCCCATCAATAGAACAACCGACTTTAGTGCTGCTGAGCTCCCCAATCAACTGGTTCATATACAGGTTGAAAAGACGTGGCGAGGATAGCCCCCCTTGCCTCACGCCGCACTCCAACCTGTATACATCCAAATGCGACCCTGCCCATCTGACACTATTCTGCTGATGACTGTACCAATATTCAAACAGCGATATAACATCATGTGACAATTTCGTCTCGCATCGCAATTTATCCCATAACTTATCATAGCACACCATATCAAAAGCATTTGACAGGTCTAAAAAGCATGCGTATACAGGTGTATTCCTGTCAGTGTAGTACTGAACAGTTTGCTTAAGACAGAGGATGGCACTCTCAGTCGACAGACCAGGCCTAAAGCCAAATTGGGCGTCATTCAGATTTAAGTGCCTTCCCAACTGTTGATCAAGCAAACTATCCAGCACCTTACTTATGACTGTTGCTAACGAGATGGGTCTATAATTAGAAATATCAGCACAATCACCAGTTTTATTCTTAACAATTGGAACAACTACGGTGTACATTAAGTCATCAGGCAAGTAACTGTGACTCACACACAAGTTGAAAAACAGAGCGAGAACTCTTGGCAGATGTATACCGGCGTACCTCAGGTGCTCGTATTACTTGGTAGAAATAAACTACGATATAAAGGCGCGCCCCTCCAAAATTTGAACATTTGGAAGTATTTGTGTAAGTATTTACGAAGCGCCACTAAGACTCACACGCCTCCAGGGTCGTCTTGCGCTCATTGATAATAATTTGGCAGTAGGTACCTAATCGTGCGGCGATTGTAAGTAATTAAATGGTGATAACATTTCCCATCACACTTAAATATTTTTGGGAAAAAAAAAACATGGTGGAAAAGTTATTGAAATCGATTCAGTTCCTTTTTCTGAACTAACTATTCAGGTTTCGCATATACTAAAAATAATGTTGTATATTTTAATAAATACATAGTTAAAACTAAGAAAATGGTCAAAAAACAAAAGTTCTTCATCAAAAATGTAAAACTTAATAGAGAAAGGTTACATCTACACAATTGTATTCATTTAACTTGGAAAATAGTACGAGGAAATACCAAATTGACACAGAAGACTTGCGGTATGAACTTGACTGACGTTCAAAAGTGCCTTTTATGTGCCTATTTGAAATAAACAATTTGACTTTGACTTTGACCAACTACAGGAGAAACTTACTTCTATGACAATTAAATGTACAGCCTCTGAAAACTAAATGAGGGAATATGTATTGGCAATGAATGAGCTGGTAAGCTCACAAACAAACAAATGTGAACATTGTCAACCACCATCTATTGAACGTTACACGCCCGCTACGCGCACGCACCACGCGTTTTGAAATTTGTTGTATATCATTTGAGTCTTATGACACATCAATAGATCTCAATTTGCATTTATCGAAGTCGACCCGTACACGCCACGCGCCCGCCTCGCGCCCGCTCCACGTCCGCTCACGCACCGCACACGCGCTGCACACGCCTTATACTCGTGCTTCGGCTAGTACCATATTGATTTTTGATTAAATAATAAGTAGTGAACGGGACTTCTTGGCGGGAAAGTGAAGCGTCATGTTCAGCAGTTTGTTTAATTTTCCAAAATTGGTGTTTAGCCGAATATTAATGTGTAATAATGGTGGATTATTAACCATTAAGTGTTTGTGAACGTGCATTAGTGTAGGCAAATGAAACAAAACAGTGCAACTTCGCTTCAAGTTCTCTCAAGAAGTCCGCGTGAGGACTCAGTAAAGTTCCACATCTTTACTGAAACTCAAGGGGAGTAGGCGGGGATATCATCATCATGCATTTATAATTCATTTCATCAATATTAAACAAGAACTAACTTGACATTGGCTAAATGCACAAACCGTGCAAAGCCACAAGGAAAAAAAAAAAAAAAAAGTAGTGAACGCGGGAGCAAGGCGGGCCCAACGCGTGAGCGGGGCGTGCGCGTGGTCAGCGCGGGTTATCTGAACACCACCTTAGGGTACAAGAAAGTTTCAAAATGAAAGCCTTACGTCTTACGGCCAATTCTTGTCGCTGCATTGCGTCGGTAACTCACGGCTTACCGAGATATACGGCTTGTACCCCTACACAAATTATTATGGTCAACACTGGATACGGTACGATTTATTTATTCATTTGATACTGTTGATTTTGGATGTTAAACTAGCCTAAGGATTATTTGACCTTATTCATGTATTCTTATGACCGACCGGCACACTAATTGCGATCAATCACAATCTGAATCATTTTGTAGTATGTTGCTAATCCATTTCTTCATAATTATGTTCCAAAAATATGTCTGTTCAGCAACGTAAATAACGCAATGAATGTTGTTGAACTGTGAAATTGAAACAGATTGTGATTGATCGTGTTTTACGCAATTAAGATGCTGGTTAAAGGTACTTATCGAATAATAATTATGTAAACTGCTAGTGCAATTCATAATCAATATTTTTGTGTACTACAGATAGATATTACATAATTGTATTTTCTATCAACTACGTAGTAATGTTATTATTAATTACTACGTATTTTTTGCTTAGAACCTAAACAGTGCAGAAATGTTGAATGAAATCTCATTGTTGGACTATTTTTCAGTGCAACAATGAGATTTCATACAACATTACTGCATTGTTTTTTTTCACTGGCGACTAAGAGCATGGCGATTATGGCAACCCCCCCCCCCCCTTTTTGGGGGAGGCCTATGCCCAGCAGGGGACGTCTTTCGGCTGGAATGATGATGATGATGATTAGATCAAAATGATACTGGCTGAAAATAAAAATCGCCTGAATGAAACCGACTTGGTGAAAAACTTTGTTTTCATTAACTCGAGTTTTTATTTTGAGTAGGTATATTTTATCACGGTAGGTAGATTGGTAGTTGAAATAAAAGTAGATTACGCACCTTGCTAAAGTGAGTAATTAATGCACTCGTGATAATTTAGCACCCTCGCCTGCGCTCGGGTACCAACATAACACTCGTGCATTAATAACTCACTTTGCGTTCGGTGCAACAATCTACTATTAGTAATGTTGATAGATTAATCAAAACGGCGACATCATTTACAGCTATTTGCAATGTTGCCAACTTCTGTTTACCTTGTTATGGTTCTTTTCGGACACTATACAGGGATAAATTAAGTTAACTAGCTAAACTCCGTAGACGAGATGGGTCTATATCGAAACATGATAAAACAAAAAAGAAATATATTCGACGATTTTGTGTGGTGTCATCGACCGCAGTGACTGGAAACATTAGTTTAAAAAATGTTTTTTCTTTTTTGTTTAACTTTGTTAGTTTTGTGTTATTTGTTGAGTAGTAACACATATGCAATAGGAAGTTAAATAATTCGCACAATAAAGTCCATTTTTAATCAACAAAAAACACACACAATAGAATTGTTTATTTAGACATTACAATGCAATCAGCCTCCTTTTCCTTTTACAAAAACAATACGCTAGCCAATGTAAATGAAATTTAATGGGCCAATAAAATTTCGCGCCCTAAATAGCTTATTTCAGCCAACATAGAATTGAATTAATTGTTTCCCCTACCAAAGTTGAATTGGGTTGTAGGCTTCTTTTTATCAAAATTCGATATCATTGTTTTTTTTTTACCATTGCAATGGGACCATATTACTAAGCCTACGCCCGTCTGCCTATCCATAACTGGATAGACAAGAAAGCTATTATATTTTTTTCTTTCTTTGTATAGCACAAAGAAAGGAAAAATAATAATACCTTTCTTTTTAATCGTAATAATCTTCTTCTTTAGCGTGTCGATGGCAATTGTAATGAAGTCAATATTAAAATTATTTATTATATAAATTCAGCTACAATCTGGCGCCATCAGTAGCGTCCATCAGTGACTGTAACGACAGGACACGCAGGACACCATATTATGAGTAAGTGTGCATGAAATGAGCCTCCCGAGCGATATAACTATAGAGCCACTATACGTCCGGCGCACCCTGGGCAATCAGTGAGTTTTTCACGCTGATTGGCTATTCCTTTCGCCACGATGGCAACGGAGTTTATCATTATTATTCTATAGGGTAAATGAGCTAGAGAAACTCCGCAGACGTTACTGCGGAAGTAATAATAAAAAAAAACATTTGATGTTTTTTTTGCAACGAATGATGGTAGTGTAACAACACTACCATCAATGAACAGATTTTCTCAACTCATACTTTACGTAATAACTTAGGCCCGTATTTATAGAACGTTACTCAGTACTCAAGCATTAGTCTTGAATCTTTATTTAGTTTAAAACCTATTATGCTTATTGTTGTTTTTTTATGTTCCAGGATGTAAGCGGCCCCTTGGTGAAAAAAACATTACCTCTGCGCTGAATGCTGATGCAGAAAGTGAAGATGGCCTAGATTTTGATGACGACAGCCTTGCCGATCCTGATTTTGTTCCTGAATTGGACACCTTGGAAGATGAGGTTTCAGAGGTAGATATTGATGTGGATTCCATAATAAAAACTCTAGAAAACAATGATGAAAGTCCTTCCTCTAACACGGAAACTGCACCGTCACACGAGAGCACTGCTGGAGCTTCCCAAGCTAGCAACCCAAGAACAGCTGCTAAAGCGAAGCCTGCTAAACTAAATTTACGCCGGAAGAAAAAAAATCTAGAGTTGAATGCAGAACAGCTCATGTCTATAGGAAACAATACCCTGGGTCCTGATCTTTTTGAGTTATATACTCCCATACAGTTCTTTCTCTACTTATTTTCAAACGAACTAATCAAGAAAATATCTGTAGAGACCAATTTCTATCAAGTGCAGAAAGATCCTAATAGCGCTTTTCGTATGACTGAGGAGGATGTCAGGCAATTCATTGGTGTGGCATATCTAATGTCTCTCATCCAATTACCTAGAGTTACCAACCACTGGAGTCCCATACTTGGAACACCTCTAATACTCGAAACCATGACGTTGAACAAATTTGAAAAGATTCGTCAAACTTTGCATTTCAACGACAATAGCAAATATCTTCCTAGGAGCAATCCTGATTTTGATCGAATTCATAAAATACGTCCAGTGGTGGACTCCTTGAATGAGGCATATAGTAAAGTTTCAATGGAAGAGCACCTTTGTGTGGACGAGCAAATGTGCTCCACTAAAGCAAGGAATACGTTGAAGAGATATAATCCTAACAAACCACATAAGTGGGGTTATAAAGTCTTCGTGTTGAGTGGCGTTTCTGGCTTTGCCTATAAAACAGAAATCGAAACAGGCAAAGAAAATGTTGTCTTACACGGGGAGCTAGATTTAGGCGCCTCATTTAACGTCGTCATGAGGTTAGCGCGCATGATTCCAAGGCATCAGAACTTCAAACTCTATTTTGACAACTATTTTACTTCTCTTTGTCTGATGGAATATCTGGCCAAAGAAGGCATTCTCAGTCTAGGTACGATAAGAAGAAATAGAATATCGGATTGTAAGCTCACAGCAGAAAAGATAATGATGAAAATAGAAAGGGGCTATTCAGAAGAATACGTAGCCGACGTCAACGGCGTCGATGTATAAACTGTCGCCTGGAAGGAAAACAAAATCGTCAATCTGGCTTCCACCTTTGCTGGGTAAAAACCCGAAACTGATGTTAAAAAATGGGACAAACAGAACTCAAGGTATGTGAATATAAGGCGACCCTATGTGGTCGGAGAGTACAATCGCCATATGGGTGGCGTTGATCTTCTTGACAGCATCATGGGTATACAAAATACGTTTGCGTAGCAAACTATGGCCCATGCGACTGTTTTATCATTATTTGGATCTCACGATATCCAACGCATGGATACTTTACAAAAGGGTTGCTAAATACAAAAGCCTTCAATCAAGCCGCTTATCGTCAGCAGATTTTCTTCTGGAGGTTGCTGTGAGTGACCCTTTGCAAAATGGGTATAAAACCTAGTTTAACTAGTCGGCGCGGCGGTCGCTTGAGAGCGAGATTCAGGCCAAAATACATAAAGAACCTGCTCAGCATGTGCCTCCAAAAGCAGTCCGACAAGACCAGATCGGGCACTGGCCGCAATGGTCTGATAAGAAAATCAGGTGCAAGTTTCCGTAGTGTGTTGGATTTACCCATAATGTGTGTGAAAAATGCGGGGTAACCTTATGCTACACGAAAACCAAGAATTGCTTCAAAAACTTCCATGTTTCGTAACATGTCATTGTGCTGCCGTACTATATCAATTTTGATCACTTACCTCAGTGTTGCCTTAAAGCAACACTCCCTATTTTTGTAATTTTGTTTCCAAATAATTAAAAAATATTAAACCCCAGAAATACGTGTATCTTATTTTTTGGTATTCATCTCCAATCCAAAAAATCCCAGTTGTTGAGTGATAGAGGGTTAAGACATACAAATATGTAACATGCAAAGTAAATATGCTAAAATAAAAAATAAATAAAAAATGTCATTAATAAAAACAAACATTCTAATAGTAATTTTTTTTTTTTTACAGATGTTAAAATTATAATCGTAGTGAAAGGAATAGCCGATCAGCGTGGGCGGGACGCTCATTTCATACACACTTTTTTTTTTGGGTGAAAAATTATCCAATAACGTCTCCCGCTCTGGGCGGAGCAGGAGGGCGAGCGTGTCAGACTTTTACTGACTAAAACCCACCCGTGTTCCTTCCGTTGCCTGTGTGCCAGGGCCACGATATCCCTTTCGGACAAACTCGCAACCCTGGCAGGCATTGGTCCTAACGGACCCCGTCAGTTGGTGCTGACATTTCTTTGAGGCACGCGTGGAACACAACGCGCCGTCGACCCGGGCCTGGTCCTTATCGGACGGTGACCTACCCATCGCTCACCGTCCGCAACCCACGCCTACGGTGGCTGGAAATCGGCTTGCGACTCCCGACGCCCGGGGCGTCTCCTGCGGTGACTAGGGCCACGAGGGCGCGAACCTTGCCTCTCCCTCACGCGTTCCGCCTCCTCCTTCGCGAGCATTACTGCTTCACAAAAAGAGGTGACGGCCTCCCATGCACTCTCGCTCCAAACCATGGCCTGAACCAGGGCCGGCGCGAGAGATCACCGCCACCGATAGCCTCCGTGAAGATACGGCGGTGCTCCACCCAAGCCGGGTAGACCTCCACCGTATGCTCCACCGTGTCCTCCGGGCGATCCACACAGTGGTGACACCCGGGCGTTTCGTCCCGCTTTATCCTGAACAGGAACCTCCCAAAACAACCATGTCCGGTGAGGACCTGCGTCAGGTAGAAGGTGAGGACGCCGTGGCGCCTCTCTAGCCACTCTTCAAAGAGGGGACTTATCGCCACAATTATGGTGTGCCCAATTTCATACACACTTAATATCGTGTTCTGCGTATTCTGTGAGGCTGTTGACAACTTCGGCACAGTGACAGCGATGAGGAGAATCTTCTTAGATTAGGAAGGTGACTTTGAAATAGCTTAAATTCGGTTATCTTCCTGAAGTAATGTCATTATTATGTAAACAAATACCGACGAAGCCTTCCTGATCCTCAAAATTTCCACGCCGCAGTGTAAAAACCATCAAAACGTAGATGACGCAAAAGGTACACGTTGCAATGTCGTTGAATAATCACCGACATAACTCAAAGGAGGCTTTTTGAATTCATCCCCCTGACATTAGCATATGAATCTAAATACCGCGGTTACTATGAAGGGGAGGAAAAACGGGTTGGTGTTGACATTTTGGTAGAGTATTTTTGTTCATCGTGCTATGCAACTCGTGTCTAAGTAATAAGTTAGTTACGCTTGCCGCGGTTAGTCCGTGGATGGGCGACCATTTTTATACTGTATGTAACAAAAACCCTGTTGTTCCTTTTAGGGACGTATACACCTACAAGCACAACATTGGTGGAATCATAACTAAAAAAAAATAAGAATTGGCTAGTCGAGAAGTGAAAATCAAAGAACTAAAGAGGTAAGAAATCAATTAAACATTACAAATATTAATAATAAAATATTTATTTTAATTATTTTTGTTGAACCGTTTTTATAAATGACTTTCTTTATTACGTATATGATTCCCGCTGTACCTATGGTGCTACCACACTGAGCCTCGAGGGCGGGCTTATGCAATTAAACTGTGTTTGTGTCCCTACTTACAATACTATTAAAGACTTTAAGTACTTTCTGTTACTAACCGATCACTAAACAACCTATGGACTGTCTGAAATAAAGATTTTTATTTTATTTATTTACCGGGTAAAACGGGGTAAATAGAAATGCAGGGGTGAATCGAGACGCAACTTTAAGATGGATTTTAACGTTGAAATACAAAAAGGACTATAATCTGTTACCTGAACTATAATTAACGATTAAGTGTCTTTGTTGGCAACAAACTATATTATTTCAAGGTTAAAATCCATTTTAAAGTTGCGTCTCGATTCACCCCTGCATTTTTATTCACCCCGTTTTACGGTATTTATTACTGGGTTGTGTAGGTCAGATAGGTAGTCGCTCCATGTAGAATACAAGTATTCAGCATCCGTTTAGACTGGAAGCCGACCCCAAGATACTTCGGTAAAGGCGAGGCAGATGCTGATGCTATGCAGCATGTTTCTAGAGTTTAAAGAAAATGTGAATGAAATATTTACACTTTAATGCGGCAATGGATCCTCATTCAGAAGTGTAAGATAAGATAAGATAACATCTATGTATACCATGTTTTGAGCAAATAAATTGATTTGCTTAAAACATGGTATACATAGGTGTTATTAAAGGAAATGAGATCATACATTACCTAATTATTATTACTTTTTATTGGACTTATTTTAAATCACAAATCGTTAATTAATTGTTCTTAGTTAATACTGACATTTGAATATTTGTACACCTGTTGTGGTAGAATGTATAAGACTTGAAATAAATCTGAACACCATAATGTAAAACTACATTCTTACAAATAAATAAATTCTAATTCATGTTTTGCTTAAAATTAAAGCATGCAAACTTAGATGATTATACAAATTTGAATTTAAAAACATTATAATTTATGTTAAAAAAAATCCTTAATATTATAAAAAATATTTTCATTCAACCATTTATATAATTTAATTTTGAATAACCTACAATTTAATATTTGTTACTAATATAAGATTGCACTAACTCATCATTCATCATTTCAGCCGAAAGACGTCCACTGCTGGACATAGGCCTCCCCCAACATTTGGGGGAGATGCCTTAATCGCCACGCTTGGCAGACGGGTTGGCGATCGCAGTATGGTGTTAAAATGCATAGAGACCTGCCTTAGTCGCCTCTTACGACACCCACGGGAAGAAATAGGGCGGTGCTATTCTTTACGTCCGGCACCACACGGAACTAACTAACTCACTCATATAATAAACAATTCCGATTTCCTGAATAGTTTAAAACTAAGTGCAGTGCTGCACACGTAGATTATTTAAACACATTGATACGGTAATGGATGAATCGTTTAATTTTAAATATGAAATTACGTATTATGAAGAAATATAAGCACATAATGGATTTTGATGGAGAGCACTTAGCTACAATAATTTACGTACTTAAGTACCTACTAATTGTACACATTAAGATTTTAAATAAAGAACTAAGTGATTTAAAATGAGTATTTCAAAAATCTTAAGTCCAAAGTATTTATTATAATAGGCGTCACAGTTTTAAGAACAACAATTGCAACACAATGTATTATTTCATTAATTTGATTTCAAATACATTGACCCCTGAGTTTGTTTCGCCATTTCTTCTCAGGGGTAGTCAGATAGGAAATGTCGGCTACATATAGATTATGTTTTAAATTTAATATATGACGTGTAAAAGTGATAATAATATCCTATTTACAGAATAAAGGATTTAATTTCATTTAATTTATTGTTTGAGATTTTTCCAGCCTATCAAGCATCAGTCAGCTTCCAGACTAACCGCATGCAGCTAAAAAAGTGTACATTTTTGCAGCCCTTTAATGCACTCAAAATTGCGAATAATAAATCGACCAACCCAAAAAAATAATTCCCTACTTCAGATAGAAACAAAGGACATCCCTTGCAAAACATTCTATGCCCTGTTAAATTTGACCACCCCGCAAATGACGTCATTGCAATCGCCTTAGAAGACGTCATTAAGCTTCCACAAACTCATCTTTACCATCTTCACAAGCCTTATGTTCAATGACATAAGGTCGAAATCAGCATGGATAGTGGATAAATTAAATTGGTGCGCAAGGTGTCATTGACGAATCTGCCTCATTTCTCATCAAGTGTCATTTCGAAATGTCACCATCGGTTGTCACGAGCTGTAATTTGCGTTGTAATACTCAAAATTACTACCTTTATAGTACGCAGGTAGGGTAATTTCGGGGTTTACGTGATCGTAATGGAAAGTAACTCTCTTTATTGCACTTTCTGTAATGGTATTAAGCGGAATTGGTGTTCGCATGACACCAAATTTAAATAAAGAACAAAATGGCGCTGCGTGATGTTGTCGACATGCTTTTGTTTAGTCTGGTGTGCTGCATTTCATGGTGCAGGCCCAGTGGTAACCCAGGCAGGCACATTACTTTGTGTAAATAATTTAATCACCACTGCTCTCAAAACGGCGAAGGAAAACATCGTGAGGAAACCGGCATCCAACCTAGAACCAAAAATTCAAAGACATGTCACATATACCAACCCGTGGTAGATGGTGTGGTGGATTTCAGCCCACTCCCTCTAGAACAGAGGAGGCCTGTATCCCAGCAGTGGGAACGTCAACAAAAATGCAAAATGCATACATAATCAATCTAAGTTACACACTATGTATATCTTGTCTCAGAGTCAAAGTCTTGATGAACTACATCCGCAAGTAATATAGCACCCTTTATCTCTTAACATAGTCAGTCATTTATTTATAAACAAGTAACTTGCAGCGGCGAGGTGTCAATTTTTGTATTTGAGAAGCCGAAGCGAAGTCGATTTTAACTTACTTTATTATCAGTAAAGTAAAAATTAATTAATTTACTTAAAAGTAAGTCTTTCCTTTACTGAATTTAACACCATCTATCGTCAAGTAGCAGAACCAAAAAGACGCATCACTACACAGACGAAACTTTCTTGTTTGTTATTTAAATTCAAAGCTATTAAATTAGGCGTTTTTGATGTTTGAATGTTATGGTGAGTTAAATACCCCTATTGACTGTGCCATTTTTCAATAGCGGTAGAATTGTTGATGCGAACTTCCGAAGGGAAGCCGGTAGGAATCGTGTTATATGGTGCTTTCGCCACTGGTAACTTGTAACTGAATTTACACACAAAATTACACAATTACAGCATTTATACACTAATACACAGTAAATTTACATTTCTTCAATAGTAAATTAAACAATATGATGGCCAACACCTTAAAATTTGATTGATTTGGATTTTTTTATTTTTTAACAATAAAAATAATTAATTTAAGATAAATTGGCAATGATTGATAGAATTAACTATTAATAAAAAAAGAAAGAAGAAAAGAAAAATTGTTTATTCTGCACAAACAAAACGCACATTTCAACAAATCTACACAATTATAATACACATAAAAAGTAGCCAAAACCCTCGTATCCCCCGTAAATTTTTTTGACAATCATTTCCATTGGTTGCGATTGGTTGAAGTCAGGGCCAGGGACCAAAGACAATTTAACAACAAGAAACTGAGTTCCAGTATCAGCGAGATCAACTCGTCCATACAATAATTACAGCCTGTACTTAGGTCATACTAAAAGTTTCTGGATTCTGATAAATAAGACCAGATATTAGACTTATGATACATTTATTGTTTTTCAAAGTAGGTATATGCCCTCACAATTTATAGATTTTTGGATTCGCTGGAACCATTGTAAAAAGCAGTTGGGCTAGTCTTCCTTAGGGACCTCTTCAATGGCTTCGTGAAACGCATTCACCGCCGATTTAGTGCTCGTAAAACGTGTACCTCTAAGTTTGTCTTTATGAAACAATTATTTTATGAAACAAAAAGAAGTCGTAAGGTGTGAGGTCTGGGCTGTATGGCAGATGTGTCATCAGTTCTACATTAGAAGCTTTAAATACACTTCCGTTTCCTTAGCGGAATGTGAAGATGCGTTATCGTGTTGAAGGAGGACATTGCTTCGAGGACGGTTTTCGCAAACTTTCTCTAAGACTCTGGGGAAACAAGTATTGACATACCAATCTACGGTCACTATCCTTTAGTCTTCAAGCGACACTGTTGCGCAATGTCATGATTTACCGAAAAAAAAAGCAACCATTTCCTTACCAATGCTTCGGCTTTTCTTAACTTTCATCGGCTAATCCTCAAAAGGAAAGACCAATTCTGCCGACTGGCTTTTTACACTAAGCTTTACACTATCAAGTGTAAAGCTTCCGAACCTCTGAAGGTAATGCACATGCAAAATATTTTGCTCTTGGCTCATTCCAATGCCTGATAGGCATTGGAATGAGCCAAGAGCAAAATATTTGCAAGGCAAAGGCAAGGCAAGGCAAAAGCAAGGTAAAGGCAAAGGCAAGGCAAACTCAAACTCAAACTCAAACTCAAAGCATTTATTTCAATTAAACCATTGACAGGCACTTTTGAATTGTCAAGAAGTCGGTCAGTTACAAATATGAAGCTAGTTGCCCATTCCAAATAGTAGGTTCCTATGGAGAAGAACGGGCAAGAAACTCCACGGACACTCTTTTAAATTAAAATATTGGTACAAAATATTGGTTACATCATTCATGTTGAAGTTAAACATGTGAGAACGATGCAATACGTCAAAAGCGTCTGTGATAAAAAGATAACAATTCAAAACTAAAATAATTAAAAATAAGCCGTGGCAGCTAAGAGATGACCAGTCCCAACAGACAGCGCCCGTTCACGAACATGACGCATGGATCAGCACCATTCAGCTCAACCATTTTGAAGGGAGCTAAATGATCCAACACACACGCCACCATCAGCGAGACATCTGAGTGAGCATGACATACTCTCAGCCGCCAGGGTACATTTAAGTCAATGAAAGACATAATTACCCGGTAAATGGTACCTGTGATATGTAATTATATAATACAAAGGAGATTCGAGTTTATACAATGAAAAGATAGTCTTCCAATCTTCATCAGCTCCAACAGTATTTTCAAATGTTAATAAATTAGTTGTGGTTGTGGAGCTGGACCAGCATTGAGCCAAGCAAAGGCAAGGCAAAGGCAAGGCAAAGGCAAGGCAAAGGCAAGGCAAAGGCAAGGCAAAGGCAAGGCAAAGGCAAGGCAAAGGCAAGGCAAAGGCAAGGCAAAGGCAAGGCAAAGGCAAGGCAAAGGCAAGGCAAAGGCAAGGCAAAGGCAAGGCAAGGGCAAGGCAAGGGCAAGGCAAAGGCAAGGCAAAGGCAAGGCAAAGGCAAGGCAAAGGCAAGGCAAAGGCAAGGCAAAGGCAAGGCAAAGGCAAGGCAAAGGCAAGGCAACTGCAAGGCAAAGGCAAGGCAACTGCAAGGCAAAGGCAAGGCAAGGCAAAGGCAAGGCAAAGGCAAAGGCAAGGCTAAGGCAAGGCAGTACAAATTTGCGGACAAGTAATTCTTTTTTCAGCAGCCGTCGCCGGTCTACCTTTACTCACATCTTCATGAAGATGATCACGTCCACGTCTAAATTCTCTGAACCACAATACACAGAGCTGCGACATGGTGCTTCATCACCAAATGCCAATTGGGTATGTAAAGGAAAAATTAATCTATGCCGATTCCGAAACCATTTCGAGATTTTAAGCTTCTAAGACTTATTTTTCTATTAATAGGTCTTAAAACTATAAGATCGTATTTATTTTTACAAAAATACTTAAAATCACTTGACTTTTATTTGACCTCTAAATGCCGTCACAAAGCAGCCTGAATTGGAAACTTTTGAAAGAAAGAAAAAGAAAGAAAGAAAAAGCATTACAGCAAAAAAATACACCTTAAAAACTATCAATAACACAGAAAACAATTAATTATAATGCCAAAAGGGCCTCAGCTCAGCATAATGTCAGATGACAACACAAGGTGTACCATCTGACGCTGATTTTCAGTGCCTCATGTAATTAAGTTGTTCTTTATGTGTCAAGTGTCATGTCAACGTCAAATTTACACGAAGCACTTAATACTATTCTATTCAGATACGTAAATAGTGTAGTTTTTCACCAGCGGCGGACAGTACAAGTCGAATCACATCGATGTATCCCCTCAGGCAAACTTAACTTAGGTTCAAATGATCTTCACAATAAAACAGACGCCGCCCAGACTTGTACTCCACATTTACTTCCTCGCACCATTTCCTTTTTAAGGTTTCTTTTACTAACGATCAATTTGTGTCGGCTATTTGTTGTGGTGTTTCTTATACTTGACGGTATGAAGCACTTAGCAGAAGTAGTCTTTGAATCCATTCATTTAAATAAACTAAAGTACGGAAATCGCTGAAGTATGAAATGTAAACAAATTAATTGTCAAATTTGACAGTTTGACTTTACTGAATTTTGGTTTTAAATATGTGTTAAACGTGGCAAAGATCCTAAGCTATTCAGTTCTACTAGTGACGTCAGTACGAACAATACTTTAAAAAAATATATAAAAATAACTACAGCTTGTAAAAACAAAAAGATGAACGTATGTGTTTCAAATACTCTTATCATTAAAATAAAAATATAAAAAACATACCTGAAAAATACTTTACATACCTAATTGAAGTCTCTGGCAACTCTCTTGTTGACTTAAGTCACAGCGAAAATTGTTGTTTGTATGTAGATGGTAATCTTTGGAACTATCAGTCGGATTGGAAAAATTCTTTATGCATACTTGAGAAAGGATTAACATTACGCTAGGATCCTTAGGAGCCGAGTAAAATGAAAAAAAGGCGAAGTAATACCGCGGGCGGGCAATGCAATGAAATTTCACGTGGACTAAAAAAGCTAGTAATAAATATAAAGTGCACAATAAAATTTCACTTCAGTTGACCGGTAAATAGCCATTAAACACATCTTTTACGGTAATGATTTCCATTATTGTAATTAACTTGCGCCGCTGCAATTAGTTTCTCTCCAACTGACATATTAAGACGGGCCTCCACAGCCGGCACACAGCGTGTGCTTAGCTTCGCTTTGTATGAAAATGGACTTCAATGAAAATTTAAATTTTCAATTATTTATTGCGTACCTTAATGTATATTATTTATTTGGTAGGGAAATAATTATACAAATAAGGACCCTGTCGGGCACAGCATGGATCAAGTAGGAGAGAGGAGGAAGAACCTTGGATGTTTAATGTGATACATTTTATTATTGGTTAAGTAGGTAGTAAGTTTAATATTAATACTTAAAGTTAGCAATAGTAAGTTAGTAATAGTTTTTTTTTTTTTTAAAACGTTGCCCCACACTAGGAATTTTTCCTGTATCGTGGGTGCGTTTGTAAACGCACCCACGATACACGATACACACGAAACAGCCAGACCCCGAACCACTACTTGTAGGTCATACAAATATTTGTTCCGTGCGGGAATCGAACCCGCGACACGTAACGCAGCAGTCAATCGCTTAACCACTGCGCCAACCGTGCCGTATCGTCAGTTTAAGTTTAGTATTAATACAGAATTGAATTTAAGAATTATAATTATTGTTTTATAAAATACATACATTTATTTATTTATTAACATTTAAAAAACCCTTTTTCTTTAAATGATTCATTATGGTTTTATTTATTTATTATTATTTTTATTTAGTACTTAATTAATATTTATTATACCTAGGGTAAGTTATTTATTGGACGCTCCATATTTTTTTTTATTATTAATAGGTAGGCGTATCTTTAATAGTGAGTATACAAATACTACTACATATAGGTAATTTCATAACTATTTATTTCTATCTACAAAGATAGAAATAAATAGTTATGAAATTACCTATAATTTATCATTTAAGGTAATTTCATAACTATTTATTTATATCTGTCTGTATGGCGTCCTGTCGTCGACTGTAAATTTCAGGATTTCCCTCGATTTCTCCAGGACCCCATCATCAAATCCTGACCTGATGACAATGGGACCAACTCCCCTTTGAAACAAAAAGAAACTCCCCTTTTGGGGTACAGGCCTCCTCCAATTTCCACCAGGTTTCCCTGTTTTTGGCTTTGACCAAACGCTTATCGGCGAGTAATCACTCCTCACTGTCGCACACTCACTGCTCGTTGCTTGCCAATTAATTTTTAGTTGCTAGCTCTACCCGCTTCTCATTAACCGCCAGCGATGGGGCAGATTCCTAACGTGGAAAGTCTTCCACGTTTGACCGTCCACTGCTATGCGTCTATGCAGCAGTGGAAGATCGGTTTTACTGCGTTTTCATTCACGCTTAATTATTTTAATTACCCGTTAAAATTATTCCGTTTCATTTGTAAATTCATTGTTATTATATTCAGAAACGGTTTGGAAGAACATATTTTGGGTTTATTTCTGGAATAACTTGGAAATTGCGAATATTTTACTTGCAAAATTAGGACGTTTGGATATTTCCTTTGTTTAAATGGGATGACTGCTTCGTTGGTCTAGTGGTCGCAAACTCTACTGCAGAGTATGAGGTCCTGGGTTTGATTCCCGGGTAGAGCAAAGTGTTATTGGGTTATTCCATCTGGAATTTCTCAGTAGCAGCCTGGAATCTGGATATTTGCCCGGTTGATGGCAATAGGCTCGCCCCCTGTCACATGGAACTTATACATAACTGGTGAAATGTAAGTGTAGTATAGGTTCACCTCTGCCTAACCCCTCGGGGCTTACAGGCGTGATATTATGTTTTAAATTAGATGTTTCATTTGGTCTATGAAAAAAAACAAAGTTGAACATTTTATACAGTTCTTTATTCTCAGTGATGCTTTAATTTAAAAAAATAAAAATAACACAAGTAAGGTAAAAAAAAAAAAAAATTTATTGAAACACATACATAAACTCACGCCTTCTTCCCATGGGGGTAGGCAGAAACTATAGAACGCCACTTGCTACGCTCCTTACATACTCCTTTATTTATTGGAATTCTTAGTAAAAAATATTCGATACAAAGAGCTTCAAATTCAGCATCATCATCATTACAGCCGAAAGATGTCCACTGCTGGACATCAGCCTCCCCCATAGGGGGGGTTGCCATAATCGCCACGCTTGCCAGGCGGGTTGGCGATCGCCCATACTCTAGTAAGTCCCTAAGTCGCCTTTAACGACACCCACGGGAAGAAATGGGGCGGAGCTATTCTTTACGTCCGGCATGCGGCACCACACAGACAGCTTCAAATTAAGCTAAGCTAATTAAGAGGCTGGTGATGGATGCGTAGTTCATACAAACGTAATACCAAAATAATTTGTAAATCAAACATATTCTTAACGTAGTGTGTCTTTATTCCGATTGGAATACAGAATATCTAGGTTCCCAAATATATATTTTGAATGGACACTGATTTAAACAAGAGTTATGAGAAAAATAAGTTCTCTATAGAGATTTTAAATTCCTCATATCTCGTCTTTATATCATTGTTCTTTCAAAATATATATTTAGGAACAAAGATATTCTGTAATCCAATCGAAATAAATACATACTACCTTATAGAATATGTTTGATTTACAAATTCTTTTGGGATTACGTTTGTATGAACTACGCATGCTACGCCGGCCCCTTAAGGTAAACTATTACAAAAATCAAAAAGCAAAGTCTTTAAGCAGTACCGTAATGCCTACAATTATTCAACTGAACAGCCCGAAGCCGAAAATAAAAGTACAAATATTAATTATCAGCAATGCAAACCAAATAAATATTCACTGACCCCATTCTATCAAACACAAATACTAGAAGAAACAGTAACTAGAGCTAATCACCATACAATATATCTAGGCAAGACCAGTTCCTTCAATAATTCGGTCCAATATTTACCCCTCACAACAATGAACATCGTCGTCATAAAGTTACTGACTACCCTCATAAAATTCAGCTATGTCAATAACTTTACAATGTGTGGTTGTAACATAACCAGTTTGTCTTGGCAGGCGGAGTAATGTTAATTTGATTATACAACATTATTTTTAGTAGAGGCGAAACCTGAATATAGTTTGTTCAGAATAAGGAACTGAATCGATTTCAATAATTTTTACACCATGTTATATTTTGTCAGTGTAAGTGTGATGGAAACTGTTATCTCCATTTAATTACTTACAATAAAATCGCCGTACGGTTAGGTACCTACTGCAAAATTAATATCCATGTGCGCAAGACGACCCAGGAGGCGCGGGGGGATCGTTTGCATGTTTTTGTACGGACAACCCGGTAACATAACATCCTTATAACTTTGTGATTTTTCATGATACAGTTTTGAAATTTTGTACTTAGATTCTTTACATAAAAATACTAGACACGTGTTTCGGGTTTCGCATATACTACAACTAATATTGTATATGTGTCTCGATAGAGTGTCGCGCTGCAAAATAACTAAAACAAACAGGCCAACTTTGATAGGCTGGTGTGCGTGACAGCTACGTCTTACACTCGCGTCTCGTAATTGTGTTATTTTAGTGTGCGTGCATTTTGTTGCCAACATTTTTTTTCAACGAGTTCACCGCTTTGACTATTTATCTAGACATATTTATATCTTTGGTTAATACAATCAAATCCGAAAGATTTTGAATAAAATTACGATTTATTCCGTTCTAATACCAACAACTAATACCACTGGTATTTGTTAAAACTCATATTTATTTTCTATTGCAAACGGATACCATCGTTTCAACTAATACCAAAACAAGTTCCAAGATCACAGGGTACAGTCAGTAAAAATGTTTTATATGCAATTATAAGACCTTTAATTGAAAAAAAAAATTCATTTAATGATCAAAATATATAAAAATATTAGATTTTTTTTTTAATTTGATTAGGTTTGACTAAGCTGACTGTACCAAATTCAAGTTGTTAGTATTCGTTTAAAGAGATCCGTTAGGAAAAGAAAATAAATAAACATTAGTATTGTTAGAAAAAATTGTTTGCTCAACAGCGTACCTAAATAATACAATGAATGTTTTTGAACTGTCAAAATAAAAGAAGAAAAAAAGGCATTGCCATCTTCTTCTTAGCGGGTTCGGTGTTCCAAATGGACTCGGCCCAGGAATCGGCTTCGTGTTTGGCGCCATCAGTTCCTGTAACGTGCAGACCACGCATGACACGATATTAAGAGTGTCCCATTTTTTGTGGAACAGCACCACATAACGCCAAGGCGGCGTGAAATGAAATTCTCCCACCTGGCATTGCCACTGTAAGAGTGTTAAGCAATCGGAGTGATCCCACTTCATGGTAGATTTATACAGAGACGGAATACTCAATAGTTTTAGAAAAAAATGTGCAGGTTTGCTCAGTTTATTTTACTGTTACTTGTTGATGTCTAGATTATCTAAAGATTGATTAAATAGGGCGTCGAAAGATTCATCCACATCGCTGTTTACTGGTAATGAATATACCCAAGAAGAGACGGGCGGCATTGCCACGTTGTATGGCAATGCGTAGCCTCTGGCCAAAGTAAAAGCCAGCCCTTGCATCACGGGAAGTAGCAATCAGCCGTTTTGAGATTTCCTTAAAAAGGCCATGGCCATTTTGTATGGCCCACTTTTTATGGCCGTGTGGTCCAAGTGCTCATGAGCACTCGAGGGTTTCAACCCCAAATGGCTCGAAAATATAATTACAAATAAGGTTATTATACTTACGCCGCTTGATGTGCTCCGCAGCAGCGCCAGCACAGCACGCCGAGCCATATATTAGTTTGTGAATAGTTTTATTTAAATTAGGTTATAAAATTGATTATTGATTAATTTGAAAATGACACATTGGTTGATACTTTCCAGGCAGAGTTTCCAGGTATCATAATACCACCGTTAATATCTGGTCATAAGGACTATTTAAGGGGTCCTAGTCCTTTATTTACATTGGAATATATACACACAATGTTTAAACTAATAGTCTTTAAATAATAATGTGTACATGTATAAAAAAACCCGATTGCAAAAACACATACGAGTAACTGAAAAGAGAAAAACAAGCAATATTACCTAATGAACTTTATTTTTTGTAAGATATCGCAAGCCCACAAACAAAGTTACACCATATTTCAGGTTAGATATTGGTTTGTCCCCACCTGCAATATCTTACAAAAAAACGGGTCAAGAGCGAGTCAGACTCGCGCACCGAGGGTTCCGTACGTATATAAGATGTGGATGATTTTTGAAAAACTGTGCTATTTAGAGACGTTGTTTTAGTTTCCCTGTAATCTTTACATAAACTTCTATCACATAGAATAATTTCTGATTTTTATCTATGCAAACTTCGGAGATGAGGGGGTGGGGGTTACATTTTTCATAAAAAGTCGGGAACTATGCCTGTAAAAAAAACTTGCAAACAGCGCTCTTTCATGTGATACCCCACATGCCCTAGTAGCCCCACTTCAAATTTTTAAGACCCCATTTCAGACCCTTTTGCTAAATTTTTTTTTTTTTTCTTGTTTGCATAATAGTTGGGCAAACGTCATCTAAAACTATTCTAAATTTCAAGTTGATAGCATTAGTAGTTCTTGAGATACCCAGGTGTGACAGACAGACAGACAGCCAGACAGACTTAGTCTCACCATAAAAACGAAGTTTATTAGATAATAATGCTTGTTTTTCTCTTTTCAGTTATGTGTTTTTGCAGATGGTTTTTTTTTTATATTGCTTTATTTAAAGCTAAGTTTATAGTTTTATTAAAAAAGATTTGAAACGCACTTTTATTTAGTTTGTGTCGAAATGGTAGCATAAAAATGTTATACTTTATATAAGATATCTCTTTCTTTTAAAAGATATCTCATTTAAGGTAACCGACGTCCGTACATAAACTCAATTGCGTTTCTGTAAATAAAGTTTTTTTATTGTATTACAGAAGGTTGTTTTATAACATAAGTAGCTACCTAATGCTTTACAAAATATTACTTTACTTACAATTTAGTCTTTAAATAAAGAAACGACATTCAAAGCTTTTAATTTCGCGAATATCGTCTCCTTTTAATTCTTCAAGTATTTTATTTAACACAAAAGGGTTTTATAGCAATTAAAGCCTTAAAATCACAATGACATGCACAACATGACAAATTGACAACCGACTGTCACCTCTCCATGTCAGTCAGTCATTCATTCCTACATTCATACAATCTATCTTATATCGGTCATTCTATCACTCGCGCTTGAATGAGCGCGGGTAAATTCAAACTAAAGAAATGATAGGTATGTAAGTGGGTAATTAATCATTTACTTACATATATTTATTTGGAATTGACTAATTACTAGCTTTTATTAGATACCAATATTGTTGTAACTTATTTTTAAAAACCTTCCCCTCCCTTTTTGTATTTACAGATGCTTTAAATAAATATTATATAACTTATGTCATTCCCACAATTAAAGCGAATCTAACAACACCTCATAAATTAAAATCCAGCAAGCCGTTTCGAGGGTGCCAGAGAAATAGACATACATACTCACGAAAAACATTACCCTCCTCCTTCTCAGGCGAAGGGTAATGTTTTCCGGCTTCCTCCAGCCAGGTAAAAAGGAGAGGGGAGGAATCATAGAAATAAAAGTTCAAGTTTCAAAATACACTGGTCACTCAATAAAAATACTTACTAAGTAAGGTCAACACTTTTTGGTCTCACCTCCTTGAAAGTAATGGGGTAACTTTGGCAGTAAAATGATTTAATAGCCATTTCCTTTGCCTCGTCTTTATGGGCCACTTAACTTTTTAATTTATGGTCGTAATGCACCTCCGTTGGCAGGTCTTGTAAGTTATCGCTGAAAAATAATTAAAAATACCAAGAAAGCACCGTGTGAAACTGGCATGTTCGATTTATGGAGGTTTTCAGTATTTCGAAAGTGGAAACCTTTTAAAGTACACTTTGGTTTTAACTTCTATGGTGCTAACTATTATATGGATTACGATTAGCCCGTTGTGTCTCACTGACGGGCAAATGCCTCCTTCCCATCTTTCCTTTTTTTTAACGCGTAATACAATTATGATCACTAAAATTAAATGAAATCTATAGATAATAATGACCACATATTCATTTTATCTATCTCAGCAAAGAGCCCTCGTCTTCCGAACCAAAAAGAATAATAAAATACAAAACAAAAACTGACCCTCAACCCCGAGACTAATAATTAACTCACGGTATAATTCTCAATAGTACCAAAAAATATTACAATCATTAACTCACAGTATATTCTCAATAGTTACCAAAAAATATTACAAACATACATCACTGAAATTACGCAAATAGATACAAATTAACGAGCTACGGAACAAAGAAACATATCAAAAACAAACACACTGGAGATACCGCAACTTGTTTCCGTAGAAAAGTAACATAAAATCAGATAAACATGGTATAAACAAAACAAGAATATACATTAACGTGTAGTTGTTTGTTCGGTGTAAGTGGTACTAACCGCTGTACAGTTTGATCAACACTGTTTTTATAGACTGAATTTATTAGGGAGTGAAGAAGTTCAATGCAGAAGGTTAAGTCTTCATCATTTCCAGCCGAAAGACGTCCACTGCTGGACATAGGCCTCCCCCAAGCACCGCCACTTCGACCGGTTCTGTGCTTCCCGCATCCAGCGGATACCTGCGGCCTTCACAAGCCATAGGTCCACCTTGTAGAAAGCCTTCCAACGCTCTCCGGTATGTGTCACCACTCCAGAACTTTTCGCCCCATCGGTTGAGTCTTACTGAGAATAAATATTATAAACCCTTTAGTGGTGAATTTTCAAAAATCCTTCCTTAGTGCTCACTGTTGTTATTTAAGGAACTCTTGTGCAAAATTTCTTTAAACCACGCGTAAAAAAACATGCGGGGCAGTCTTTGGGGACTGCCAATAGAAGTGAAAGCAGTATACATATAGCTCATGGAAAGCGTTCAGTAACGTGACGCGTCGTTCCATGATTTTTGTTCACCCAAAAAGTGCTAAACGAACCTAAAGAAATTCTCACTTAAAAAAAAATCTCCTCGTCGCCAATGTTCAATTATGACTCAGGCTTCCATTAAACATTTATTTGAACAGCTATTTATTATAGTCTATGATGGACAAACGTCTGAGGATCAAGACCACGACATGGCCGCATAACAATACGATCTTCTGCAATGTGGACCGCTCGGTAAATGCAGCAGCATTGTTGGAAGCACCCAACAGCCTTCTGGATCGCGTCTGACCATGCTGGCGGTGTTCATCCTTGAGAACAATTATTTCCGAGGCCTTTCCAGACCATGCATAAGTGGACGCATAATATTATGTCCAAAAAAGGTGAGGGCACCGCTCCTGCATATTGTAGATAGCCGCTTGGTATTGCCATATAGAACACTTCTAAAACCAGTGGGGCTGTTCATTGCCTGTCAGTGAATTTAGATTTTTATTGAGTAGATTATTGCTATCTACAATGAACGCTCATTAATGTAATTGGATTGTCATAAATACCAAGCACAATAGCATAATCAGCTTACAACGTTCACACTGCTGGGTCACAGGCCGCCTCTCTATAGGAGGGAGTGGGCGTAATCCAGTACGTGGACCCAGTGCGGGTTGGTAGATTTCACATGTTTTAGAATTTTTGGTTCTAAGATATACAACATTAGTTTTGTTTATACTAAACCCGAAAAGGGGTCCATTGTACTCATAATTTTGAACAAATTTTTCTATGGGACCAACCTTGAAATCGCGAAATAAAAATCCATACATTTTGTCGATGTAAGTGAATAAAAATCAGCTGTTCCATAAATTTTGTCGATTAAGTGAACAAAAATGTAGGAAACAGCTGACTGTTTTTGGGATTTCAAGGTGTTTCCTCACAATGTTTCCCTTCACCGTTTCGAGAGCAGTGGTGATGAAATTAAATACACAAAGTTCCTGGCATGTTTGAACTCACGACCGATAAATCGCAAGTCGGGGGCCACAGGGTCAACACTGCCGTAAAACTCTAGTTCTCCTTCATTTAAACAAGTCTTTTTCTAATCTTCAAACATTTTCCCCTCTAATACCACAAAGAACAAATAAATTAAATAACACTTGAAACTAAAATATGAAATCCAATATCTATATTGACAGTTCCAATATTTTAAGCCTTGACCACTTTCCATCCCTATACATTTCAGATACTCGGTAACTTCGTCAGATGGCCCAATTCGAATTGGCAGCATTGCCAAATTGGATAACAATACTAATCACCGACTAACCTACTAAATTGCGTTTGATGGAGTGACGAATCGATACTTGGTGTATTGGAATGTGCTTTACTTAACATATGAATACATGGTTTAACTGACTAAAAAGAGAACGGATTGATAAGCAAATTGTCAAGTGTCCGTAAATTCAAATCCCAACTGTTTATCTTTGTGTGAAACGTCTAAAACACGGCAAATTGACGTAGTGTGCCAATAGCCTTAGCAATCAAATTCCTGACTGTACCATACAACCCATTCATATAAAACTGATATGAACATTGGTTTATTCAATACTAGCTTTTGCTCGCGACTTGTCCCGAGGATTCCACATCTAGGGCCCGTTTTCTCTTAATAACAAAACGATGTAGGCGTGCCGGGTCTGATATGACAATAGTTCACGAAGTTTGAGGCCCTATTTATTTCATTGAATTGAAAACAGTTAATTATAGCAAGGTTCATTGCAGCTTGTTGTTGTTTGTCAACCATTTGTGTTTTCTGTCAACCAAATGTTTTAACATATCTGGTGAAATGTGGGAGTACCGTCCTATAGACGGTATACCTAAGGTAATAGGTAATTTCAATCCCGGATGCAGGCGCCGGATTACAGGCGTGATGTAAATATTTGAGTCAGCCTTTTTAGAGTTGGAATTAGCTGTGCCCGAGTCTTTGGTCACGTGACTGAGTATTCTATTGGCATTATATTATTATGGTAATGGGAACGTCGTGAAATCCTCTACATCGGGTTTTTTTTTTAATTTAACCTAAAACACGTACGTACATATTTGGTTTAATTATATAAACAAACAAAAGAAAATAATAAATGGTAATTCTGATTTCTCCTGGGTCCTGATCCCGACATATAAAACCGTTCCAATAAAAATAAATATCTTTATTATAATTTCTTTCACTTCTTTGAGCACATAATAAGCCAATTGAAGTTCAACAAAAGTGAGAATATGCAAAGATACGCGTTTGTGAAAAATACTGTAATCGCTTCGGTGATCTTCGTGTTTCAAATCATAAATAATTTTATTTCTGTAAGTAGGTATGTACAAACACTTTTACACGTCAATCATATTTTAAAAACTAGATGATGTCGGCATTTCTACCTCGCTACTCTGAGAAGAAAGGTCGAAACAACCTCAGAGGTCACAGTCTCTTGTCCTGACACAATCTTGGTCAACTCATATGAACACCATGCAGATTGTTGTCTGAAATGGTATTTTGAGAAAACCCCACAAATTAAAAAAAAAAAAATCTTTTACCACATTAAGTGGACCTGTCCAGTCATTGCACGCATTTTTAGGGTTCCGTAGTCAACAAGGATCGAGAGGGGGGGTGGGGTCGGGTTCAATCATATCATTATGCCAGCCGCGCAGTAAACATTGCTTGCGCGATTCAGGATTTTGCGTGACGTCATCGTGAAGCGTAGTTTGCATGTGGCGATGTAGATGCCGCCACAGTAGCATTCCAGTGCTTGTTATCCTTGAGTGAGCCTAACTCTTCACAGGCTTATTGGAATGTCGGATGAAGCTTGCCATTTACCGTTTTCAACGCAATGCAAGAATTAGGTCCTAGAACTTCGTGAAGCAAAAGGCAAAGATGTTATCATTACGTGTTATTGGGTGAATGGTGTATACTCTGCCTGATTCTTGTCCTTTTTCAGTTCTGGCCATCCAGTGACGTCATCCCCTCGGTTCCTTCATCAACCCTATATTTTTTTCCATAGATAGAAGGATGGTACTTCTACATTAAAGGGACCATGCACATTTGTCGGATTTGCATAAGTCAAAACATGCTAAACGAGTTTTTTTAGGCAGACTTGTGGGTAGGTGAGATAATTTGCTGTGGGTTCATTTGGATTAAAATAAATATGTTGTCCATTTTCTAAGTGCACAGCCATATTCTAGATAACAGTAAGGTATCTCTTGTTTTACATCTTATTCTTCATTCTCCTGTAGCAAGGGCTCCCAACTTTGTATTAAAATCACTACGCTCGTTACTTTGTCGACTTTTGCAGAAGAGCACAAAAATTTAAGAGCGACCGAAAGCCAGGTCGAAAATTTTTGCGCCCTCCCCCCCCTTTTGCGCGTATCTAACCTAATCAGGTTAGATTTTGTTTTGGTCATTCAAATAGAAAAAGTATTTACTTTGTCGACTTATGCAGAAAAACTCAAGAATCATGAGAATTCATGAGTGAGCTCGAGTAATTTGCACGATTTCGGAAAAATTTTGACCTTTCATACAAAAAAGGCGTTGCTGTGCAGAAAAGCTGAAGAATTAAGAGAACGTATAACGCAAGAACGACACAGACGAGCTGCAAAATGAAAGCAACCCTCCTCAGATATGTTTGGTTTTCCTTTGACCAATCAATCTGCCACCTTTTCCTAACTATATCGGGGTCGGCTTCCAATCTAACCG